>VXAA01004975.1:1045155-1076285 GCA_013399115.1 Anseranas semipalmata | reverse complement strand
CCTCTCTCCACCAAAAAAGGGAGTTAATAATCTTGGTCTGTGCAAGACAAGCAATTTCCAAATGTTAATGAATGCTGGGATTCTTCCAGAGACTGCTGGTATCCCCGGTACCTCCAGTACTGGTTGTTACCTTGCCAATAGAGCAAAATTGGGATGTCTGCAATTCAGATCCTGAGGTAATTCATTGACCACGAATGCCAAAAACATTGACCAGCCCTTTATATTTAAGAGTCTTTATATTTAAGTCTCCACCTTTTTATGAGCAAACATACGGTTTTCAGCAAAGTTTTTAGCCAAGACATCTTTGAATTAGCAAGCATCCAAACAGTGACTGCATTTTTAATGCAGCTGTAAGTAAGTGGAGACAAAGATACCTCCCTCCCTCCACTCAATGGATGAGCAGTTGCCTTCAATGGAGACGAAAAAGAAGTGAAAAATCAATGTGTAACAGCCTATGTTGGTTTGTGAGGCGAGCTCTTTAACCTCTTTCTGACCAGTGCATTCTTCTTGACATCTAGCAGGCAGCCAAAGCTTATAACGGAGAATTGGCAGAGAACAGCTTTCCAGCGGGTACTGACCGCCACGGTTCTGGTACGCCGCCTTCCACCACTTGCTCCCTGGGCAGACGGGCAGGTTTAACAGCCAACAGCACTTCATGTTGTCTGTTCAAACACTTCTGCATTGAAAACGTAGCAGTTTGGGGCAATTGGTATCTGACCATTCTCAACAACAGCTTCAAGATTTGTTTTTAAAAATTATTTTCTACTCGGCCAGCATTTGCTGTTCTCCCTCAGTACGTTATGCTTCTCAGAAAATCAAGTCCAGCCATTTACAAGCTTCTACTAAAAAAGTCCACTTTAAGACTAAAATCCACTTTATCTACTAAAAAAAAAAAAAAAAAAAAAAAAAAAAAAAAAAAAAAAAAAACAGCTTTAGCAATGTGTACCCAGTCTTCTGTATACACGTGACCACTTAAAAAACCTGAAGCTATTTAATACTTAGATCCACTGGGACTTGTATACAAATAAATCCATCAGAGAGCATCATCCTTATTCTCCTCCTTCCTTATGCTAGGCCATCTGTGCAACCCATTGCACAGCTAGAGAAAAACAGAAAGGAGATGGACTAATGTTAAAGGAAAATAGTTATTTGAGAGATGAGCAGTTGTATTTTGCAACAGCAGCACCTTCAGCAGACAACGCTTCTGAAATGAAGGCAAAAGCAATGCTTTATTTCAAGGGAGGTTTGCCTCTGTCTGCATGCTGATGGAAATCTCCAGCACACAACTGCATCTCCAAAATGTTTCCACTACATTCAGCTCTCAACCACACCGATTTTTAAACAATTGCCTTCTGTAGAGAGGTTACACCATGGTCTTGCGTGTTCATAAGGGTAGAGGAAGGTGGTAAATTCTTTGAATGTCTCATCTTTTTTCCTGCTCATAACCGTATTATCGGGGGGGAATAGGCTTTTAAGCCCTTTAATTTTATTTCAGAGTCTTAGCAATGAAACTTAGGCACTTGCTGCTCACCTTAAAACAGAGTCAAAAAAATCATTCCTGTTGCAGATGCCAGTTTTGGAATGTGAAATGTAACTGCATACGGAGTGCCTTCTTGAATGACAGCAGGTCCTGCAGCGACAGCAGGCACCCCGACAGCCCTCGCATGCCTCAGGACAGCAAGTCCGGCGTGTAAACGCCAGCAGCTAGAGAGAAATCCAGCCTCAGCGCCTGTGAGGAGGCACCAGTCGCACAGTGCCGTCTCTGCACCCAGAGGGTATCTTTTACAGAGCACAAGGTTTCCCCGCACAGCTCACCACTGGAAGTCAGCTCCCCATTCCTCCTCAGCTGAAAACACAGTAAACTACAGAGACCATCCTTTCCCTCTCCTTTAAAAGTAAGTCCAGTCATCAAGAGACAGCACAAAGCATCAGGCTTTAAAATGCTTAATGAGTCATTTCTGCACCAGCAGTTTGGGTCCATCTTCCTCAGGTAAATTCGTTCTGGATAATTCTGTTTTAGATGGAAGATAACATCCTCTAAAGTCTTAGCAAATGTAATAGGGCAATTAGCCAGGCTGTACCACCTCAGGACCAGCACAAGGCACTCTCACCCGTTCGAGGATGCTGGCATTAATCCATCCCTCTCCCATACGGGCAGCAGCGTCAGCCAGCCCTGCAGCACCCCCTGCTCTCGGCTCCCCCCCGGCCCGCCTGTCCTGCAGGAAGGGACTGGGCCGAGAAGATCAAGACCCAGCCTCCCCCGTGCCTCCGGCCCTGGCTGACCAAAGTGCTCCCCTCTTTAAGGATGCCCCATCGGCAGAGAAAGGATGAGAGCAGTACGTCCTTGTTGCTCCTCAGGGGAGGCTCCTACCAGCAGGGAAAGCCTCGAGATGCCCAGGTCACTGCCTTCAATCCCCAGAGACCACAGTGCTGTGAAACACCGTCTCAGCTAGTCAAGCACTTCAGCATCACACAGATTAACCTCAAAACATACCACAGATCATTAACATAAGAAATTGGGAAGTAATCCCATGAGGTGCTTGCTACCCCCACAAAATGCAACTCCCAACACAGGTCTTAATTCAGAAACCTTTTTAAAACATGTACCTATTTTCTAGTGCAGAGAGATATTTTAGAAGCTGGACACGTACTTAAGGTACTTTGCTGAAACCAAGGACGAACGATCCCAGGACGAAACGTCCCAGAACACCAAGTAACACCTCTTCCCACCAGTATCAATTCCCACTGGTAGACCCAAGCTCTCGGGAAACAACATTGCATTTAACTTAAAATGAAAATAACGGCAAGAAGTGGGCAAGGATACAAAACCTATCAAGATGAAGACCGATCACTTCGCTCCCACAGCTCCCTGCCACAAGAAGGAGCCACCCGAGCCCAGCACTGTCCCCATCCTCCAGGAAGTCCCATGGAAATCCCTTGCCTGCAACAACCGCCCTTCAGCAGAAGCTGCACCCACATCGCTTCCTTTCAGTAAGCGAAGAAAACTAACGTTGGGAAGGACAGAGCAGAGGGGATAAAGCTGAGTACATTAAATACGCACAGAAACATCGCTGAGCGCTGCATTGTCCACTCTGCTTGGGCTCTGTAGCATGCCATGTCACCCTGCCATCAGTCCACCCAAGTCACCTTCACTAGCCCAAGACTACATCCTGCTCAGGCTGCTGGATACAAACATACCTCAGCTCTTGGCTTTCCTTGTGGGGCGGGAGAGAGAGGGCTTGTGGGTTTGTTTGGGGGGGGGATTTGTTTTCTTTTCACCTTAGGATAACGAGCCTGCTACAAGCTGATAAACACAACCTCAACAAGATAAGTCATTAGGCTCCTGGTTCTTAATGAAGTGCTTGTTAGGTCTCCATTGCATCTAGATCGCTACATGCGGTATTATAAGTTAAATGTAAGAGTAATACAAAGAAGATGGTCTGGCAATTAAGCCTCTGCTTCCGCTTGCAAGCAAAACTGCGAATCTTCATCCAGACAGCCGTCTTGCTGGAATATAAATTGCCATTGCAGAAACAGTGAATATTTTTTCCATATAAAACAAACCAACCTTATTATATGTATAAAATATTCCAAGTTTCCACATTGTGTCACATTTGTGAAAGCTTCCAACAAATGGATCTTCATTTCAGTATTTAAAGCCACAAAAAAAAATTGGAATTTATCTAACATTATTCAAAAAAATCAGAAAAAGGTTGTTTCTTTAGTCTGTAATTAGAGTGTAGTTTTCCACAATCATCATTATATTAAGTTGCAGGTTTTATTGGGGTTAGCCTCAACCTTATTAGCCCCATTTCAGCTGCTTTGGGCATAATATAGATTTAATTACCCGACAGCCCAGTCTAATAGATCCTAGATCTTACCCTACTACTATGAGGAACGGATAGACAAGCAAAAGCATGTAGGAGAGGGGACATAAGGCAACAGGAAGACTGCTTGTCAATCTTTAAAATGATTCCATTACCACCACTTCTATTTCTGTTGTCCTTTTCTTCCCACAGAAGACTCCTACAACAGGAGATACGCTGTACTACAATCTAAAAACTACCCCAAGTTCTCCACACTCTGCTGTAGATCCAGCCCTAAAAAAAGCCAAATTCATGTGCAGCCAGCGGGGAAGTCACCTGCACCCATCCGCAGGCTGTGCTTGCTGACTCCTCAACCTTTGCTTGCCACAGTGCTTTGTTTTCACCCTCACGGTCTGGCATCTCAGGAAGGCGTCTCCAGTTCCACATCACATGCAGATTATGAGCAATTATTATGGCACCTGTAATCCAGAAGTTTTTGATATGGCTTGCACTATCTACAGTAAGATGAATGTCTAAAGGATCACACAAGGTGACCTGAATGCAGCCCTCCCACTAATGTGATAAATGAAGCCTGTAAATGAAGGTCGGAGTGGAAAAAGTTTTTGCCTGTAGGAAGCTCTGGCACTGCTGTATTCTTCCTATCTGATGCACTCCCCTTTACTTTTCAAAAGGAACCAAAAACAAACTAGAAAACAAAACCAAAAACCCTACTCTAAGGGTGCCATGCCATATTGCAGCAGAAGGCGCTACACGATCCCACATTTCAGCCCTAAGCCCTCTCCCAGGCCCTGGGGGGCTGATGGTTTCTCCCCAGGCTACTGCCTAGACCCGCAACCGAGTGTCCTCTCCCAGCACATCTCTCCGGCAGCAGAAGCGCTGCTCAGGTTCACACAGCTTACCCCACGCTCATGACTGGATATGGCTGGAAGTCTACTATGCAACTGCTACCGAGTAACGCATTTCAAAGAATCTGGAAAAGATGTTTTTTTGTCGAACCCCTGCTCGGCAGAATTGCTCAGATTTTTCATGAATAAAGTTTTCCAGTCCTTGATGACCAAACGCTGAACATTCTTGTTCCTGGGTTGCTGAAAACATAAAGCCTTCAAATTTCATCTCTTTTAAACAAATGTGTGTGTAGGAGGGAATTCCTGTATTTTGTCACAGATAGAAACTTTCTCTCAAGAACATATACTTGGGCAAGAAGTTATTTTTCTCCTAAAAATGTTCACCCAGAGACCACCAACCACCTTCTCCCCCCCAGGCCCCAGGAGTTTTGCTGCTCCTTGATTTTATGACGACAGTGATTTACTGTGTCAAAACCAGATGCTTACTGAAAAGCTCATTAGAAGGACTTTTTTTTAAATTTCTTTTACAGTTTCATTGTGTCCTCTGCCTAATTGGTGTTCTCATTTACTGTGCTCTATTACCCTAAATTCTTTTAGTAAATATCCACTTGCCAAACCTACCAGTATTTCACGTAGGAAGGCATTCACATTCCCTGACTACCCTATAATTATTCTCTCAAGCTGAATGGGTTTCTTAATACAGGTTCACCAGCCATGATCGGCCTCTGCAGAAACAGCCTGCTTCCAATGTCTGGCTCACACTTCTCAGCACCACTCATGAAAAACAAATAAAATAAAAATTACAATGTACAAACAACATGCAACTCCTTGCACTTTTAATTCTAAATAAACATTAACTTAAGGCATTCTGAAAACAAAGCATCTCCTTTTTCCAGGACAGAAAAAGAAATGGTAGAGACTTATGCTTTGGCCTGTATTATTTTCAAACCGCTTTTCAAAGAAGCCAACCATATGGATGTAATTTATAAAAACCTGAGTCATACTGTCATACGCTATTCATCATGACCTACCATTATAAATGAAAATTGCTTTCAAACTAACATGAATTAGCTCTTTTGTTCCTAAAAGTGAGAGACAAGAAATTATTCACTCTTAAAATGAGATTACCCAAACATCCTCTAGAATCTAGCTATTCCCACATCTCATCACTACCTAGTAATGCAAACCAATTAGGAAGTCATTTTAATTCACATCTAAATGCTGCAGAAAGTAAATAAAAATATATCTGAATAAAATACATAGATTGTGCAATAATTTCAGCAGCTGCAGACTAAACACTGAATGAACATCTGCATTTTCCCCGTAGTCTGCCAACCCAGGAGGACCTAAAGGCTCAAATAAGGCTACAGAATAATGCCAACCTTGGAATCTGAAAATATGAATTTAAAAGAGATTCAATAGGAAGCAGACTCAGGTTTGACTTTCAAGAATGCCGTTCTTCACTCAAACTGGTGCTACATTCAATTTCCTGGTCTGTGAGAATGCATCAGCGGCATCCTCAGGTGTAGCCACATTCCCATGAATGAGCTTTCATGAAACAACTGCCTACAAATCCACCACAGTCACTCCCTCCACAAGCACCCCATTCAAAATACCAGCACTTTAAAATGTGAGCAGCTAATCAGACAGCAGCATCAGTGGGATTAATACACATCTGAAATGTGCACCGGAACAGGTTGCCCAGAGAAGTTGCGGATGCCCCATCTCTGGAGGTGTTCAAGGCCAGGTTGGATGGGGCCCCAGGCAACCTGATCTAGTGGGTGGCATCCCTGCCCAAGGCAGGGGGCTTGGAACCAGGTGATCTTTAAGGTCCCTTCCAACCCAAGCTGTGCTATGATTTTATGATTCTACAATTCTATGAAATGTTTATGACCATAACCAGGTTCTGCAACCCTTCCACAGAATTTTGCTATGCGTCTTTTAGTATACTAATATCACATTAGTCTGTCCGAACACTTATTTTCACTTAATTCTACTAGCAGTGAAAAGGAAGAGGTTCGTGCCAAGTAACAATTAGTATGGGTTTCAAACACCAAAAAAGAGTCTCATTTTCTGATCAGAGTAAACAAGTCTCCGTGCCCTCCTGTCAGCTCTACAATAGCTCACTCCTGAGGTATTTAGAGGGTAAAAATACAGTGTGAAAATGGTCTCCCTCTACATTAATACTAACAGTTGAATGCAGTCCAACAGACAGAAATATAGCACAGCTCTAGCAGCCTTTATCAGGAGATATCTGAGGCACTGCAGTATTTTTGTACACTAGGAGCAAAATAATTATGATATGCCAGACTTTGCAGTGTACTCTCTGCTGATATGGTAAACATGGCCTTTTCAAACAGTCTGAGGTTATTCAGTCCATTTTACTACTAGCGCTGGATTGCTCTTGACAGGTTTTTTTCCAGTTCTTCATCCAATTTAGTTTCAGATACCCCTAGATGGAATGTGATTATTTTGCTTGGAAGATAATCTCCAAACTAAAGGGTTCTCAGTGTCCAAGAGGAAATTAAGCCCTATGAACCCTAAAATAAATTCAACCTGACTTTCTGCTTTTTTTTTTTTAATTTCACCTAATCTGTCTTAGTCAGAGTTCTTTTTTAAGTATAAACTGATTGTAGCCAATGCTTTCACAATAAAGCTTGTAATCCATTAGAAAGTCATCTGCGACCACAACACTCAGTTTACGTATGACCTTTTAAGCCATCCAATCAAAATTATTCCAAGTCATTTTTGGTTAATGTCAGGTCTGACCTGCAGACTAAGAAAGCTCATTAAGTGACATACTTAACCGTACATGTTGATGTTGCTCTCTGAAGAGGGAGTACGTTCTCAGAGGGTCCTCTTCCATTCCCACATGGATCACACGTTATGCTGTATGTTTTTATCTGCAGCTGTCATCTCCTTTCACACCACAGCATCAGAAGAGACAGTCAAGGATACAGCCACGGATGCGTTAAAACATTCCCCTAAGCCAGTTTGTGGGAAGATCCAGCTCCTTCACGACAACTAGCACTTCGAGGCTTATTGCAGAAAGTAAGAAAATAACGTGAGGGCAGGGCATTGCAAACTGAGTGTGGCATTAGCAACACAGACAGAATTCACTAGGCCAGTTTATCTTCACTGTAAAATGATATGCTGCTTTACTTAAGATCTTTATTTACTGAACTTTACATAAAATACATCAGGCAGACAATTATCTAACAGAGTTTCTAAATTAGTCTCTTTGAAAGACCTAACTGCTTTCCTAAGAGCTGAAGCTCACAGTGTATTTATTTGTACAGTCTCTTTTTCCTCAGCTGAAAGCAAGCCGCCCGCACTCAGCCCACTTACATAACTGCCCAAAATGTCATTAGCAAGTTAAGTGTTTGTAGAGGCCGCAGCAATCATAATGCAAAACCAATCTGCTCTGAGGGTTGGTCACCCTATAGCCTAGAAAGAGTTATTGTCATTCTGCTTCATTTGCTACAAAGGGCTCTTCTGCTTGGCTAAACCCTAAATGGACTCAGTTTAACTGTCCGGGCAGTTTCTTATCTCATCCAGCCATGTCCAAGGGACTTCATAATCTCCCAAAGCAAAAAAGGGCAGCCAATTAACTATTGTGAAGGACACTGGATATCATCCGAATCAAAGTAAGGATTAAGAAATTCCCGCGGGCAGGTTTTGCATCCGAAGAAACTCCTCAGAAGGGCTGGGAGCACAGAAGGGAGCCAAGGCTCGCTGGAGCCAGGTCGTGCGCTGCAAGCACGGTGCCTGGATGAAAATAAAGAACACACGAGCCTCCACCAGGAAGCCCTGAACACGCTGTGAGGAGAGAGGAACCTGAGGAGCTAACCCAAATAGACAGATAACAATTACTGTGCATAGTTTTTAATTTTTGTTTACCTTTGCTCTTGTAACAGTGTTATCCCCTTTAAACTTCATAAATAAGTGTCTGCATTTCCTTCCAGCTACTCTGAGCACATTGATTCCCACTTAACACCGAAGCCTTCAGGGCAATGCAGCCATTAAGAGCGGGGCTGAAATTGCCTCTTAGCGCCCTGGGCTCTTCCCTAAAGCACCGCACACCCACCCAGCTAAGCTGGGGTCGCCAGCATGGGACACGCCAGCCCCTGGTCTATGCTGAAAAGGTCTCGGGCGAGCTGTGGTGGCTGGGTGAGCTCCTTGCCGACACCACAGAAGCCAGGAGAGTGCTTGCACCCTGAGGGGCCTGGCAGTTTGTAACAGGGAAACTGAAACAGGAAACCAGTCATGTAGAGGAGGAATTTCCGACCTGTAAAGAAGGAGCACAAGAGGAAAAGCCTAGATTAAATGCCACACAACAATGCTTACAAGGAGACCTTGCCACAGCTTGAATGAAACACTGCAGTCATACGTAGCTGCTGATGAAGTCCACTTGACAGCTAAGAACGCTGCAAAGTAATAGCAAAGCACAAAGCCAGCTGGTTCGAGTGGAATTTGCACACTCTTGTTAAACATAAAAGGAGTTTGCCCTGTATGTACAATTTTCAAGGAACTGTGAGTGTTAATACACAAAGGAGCACTTATTGTAGCTCCCTGTTAAACAAAAGAACCTTAAATGTAAGCTATTCATGTCCTCCTGAGACAGGAATGCAGCAGGGTTAAAGCCTGACCCAGCAGGTGAGGTGTCAGTTTGCGTAAAAGCAGAGGAGGATGTTCCTGAGGCTGCCCCATGTTCGTGGCATCCCCTCCCAGCAGCCCTACCAAAACATCTTCCCGCCCTTTGTAAGTACCACTGCCTATTTTCAGGCTAGCAGGCCAAAGCATCGCCCCCAGAGCAAGACGTCACCATGTCCTTCCCCTTCCCGGGCTCGCTTGTCCTCAGGCCCTGCATCTCCAGGGATGACACGTCCGTGGCTGAGGATGTCAAGGGGAGGCATGCAGGCCCACCGCCCTCAGTGAGCCAGCACAGCAAGCAGCGTGCGGCAGCTCGCCCTTCAGCTTCTCCTCCCCGTCCCTGTCCCTCGCTGCTGCGGTGCGGGCACCTCCTGCCCCCCAATAAGCCAGAGCCAGCCCAGGAGCGCGCAGCAAAGCACCCCGAACAGCCCGTGCAGCCTGAGCTGCAGGAACGGGCCCTTACTCAGCTGTGCCCCAGCCGCTGAGGCCACAGTTCTGCTTCTGGGAAGCGCAAGCCAGGAAGAAATCGCCATTTCCACGTGAGTATCACTGCGCAGCGGTGCAGATTAACAGCACCCAGCTAACACCCAACAGATCCCTCTAAGCTGAAAAGAGGAAGAGAGGAGAACGAGGGGCACATGAAAGTCAGAAAGAGACAGAAAGGAACTAGGAGGACAGAGGATAAGACATACGTTTGCTTAGCTAGTGAAACAGAAAAGCGGGGCAATAGGAAGTTTAATATCAGACTTTTGAACTGGAATGTTCCCTCTCCAACCTGCCTGAGAAGCACCTCCCCTCTCACTGCAGCATTTAAAGCACTCATTTCTTTTATCTAATTACCAGCAACAGGCATCTGCTGCTGTTTGCATCCTCTCTCTAATGAGCAAAAAGCAGCAGCCAGATCTGGCCGGAGCTGGGGAGCAGGAACACGACCAAAGACATTTCATTTCCTGGAGTTTGTTCATCAGAAGCGCTTGCTCCACAAGGAGACCAGGAACTGTCCCAAAACTGGGAAGGGAGGAAGAAGTGCAAAGAGATTCCAGTAAGAAGAGTTTCCAAAAGAAGGCAGTGAGCATGTACGGGTACAGCCAGGGCTAAGTGCTAGCCCGCACTGCGCAGCTGGGAGGGAGCCGTTTTGGTAGGGAGCTGCTGAAAAGCAAAAGCAGCTGCTGCCTTTCTGACCACCAAAGGTAGGCAGCGGTATGTTCACACACCACCATCTGGAGCTGCCTCTTCTAGCGTACCAAAAGGGAACGCATTCCAGATGCAAACATGGGGCTCAGTGCTCCTGTTAGAGGTGTCTCTAGCCTGTAATATAACTCTTAAGTGACATTGCTGGTTTGCCAGCTTTAAAATAGCAGATAAAAGATGGTTAGAGTTGCTCATTCAAAAATTATTTTTTAAGCTTCTTTGCAAAGACGAAACTAGAAAAGAAATGTAAACCAGCCTTTAAACAAAAAAAAAATGTAGCAACTACCCCATAATATTCTTCAAAAATCTACCTTAGCAAGTGTATCAATGTCACATACCTGGCGGGGAAAACAGAGCCCTCCGACAAATAAATGATTAGGAAAAGCTATTACTGACCCTGACAAAGAGGCACAGATGGCGAATTCAGTTCCAGCGAGTCTGATAAAATGCTGCAGAGTCAATAGATGGAATTACTCTTTTTTCCATTTCACGTCATTTAGCCCATCAGCCCTAGACAACAGATGTAAAACATTTGCCTCAAAAGACAATCTCTTGTAATACATGCTAGGAGGTAAACACAGACTGAGGCTTCAGGATAAATGAGATGTACGGGATTTCCTTTTATTTTATTAGATGTATAAACCTGAATAACCTGACGTATTTCCTCCATATTTTGAGAAGCTCCTATGTGCCTTGCCTTAGCAGAAGTTTAATTTGAATCATGCAGTTACCTGGGGCAGGATTATTCCCATGCTTATGGGAATTGCTAGTCTTCTCCTCATTATTATAAACGTTTACTGTGAAGTACCTACCAAGCCCATCATCATTAAATTCTTTGCCCAAGAGCCGCGCAGAACTACACATGACCACAAATGCCGATCTGAAATCCTTTGCCTGTATTTGTCCCCTTCTGCTAGCCACATAAATCCAGCGGCAGCTGGGGTTACCGGCGGAGCCAAGGCGAAGGCCCTGCTAGCAGCCAGCCAGAGGCCACAGACCTGGACTCCGTGGGTATCAAACAACTGTTTGCATGCATCTGCAACTCGCTGCCACAAATGAAGCTGCAACCTGTTTCCAACATCAGGGCATGGACCAGCAGAACTATCCCTCATCAGCAGGTTAAGAGCGCTTCCTTCCCAGCAACAAGCCCGGAGTGAAAGCAGCTGAACAGCCTCCCTCAGAACACAGCAACCTGCACCCTGCAGCAGTGCAGAACTGTTGGTTTGGTGGTTTAGACCTAGGTGACAGGTCATACTGATATCAGATTGTCCTGTCCTGTCTCCTTCAGTCACATTTACCCAAACAGAAAGACTTCTGTTTATTGCCATTTCTAAAAATCTTGCTTGAAGGTGTTTTATATCTTGAATGTTTGCGTAACGTTCCTCCAAAAATGCTCTCAACCTGCATGCATGCTCACAAAAGCTGTTGGAACACGATGAAATTGTTCTAAGTGACACTCTGAAAGAGCGCAGAGATTATCCTGCTTGGGTTGAACCACTTGATTTCCAAAAGTAGACCAAGGGCAGGAGACAGATTCTTTTGTGTGGGAAAGCAACAAGAAAGAAACAAAAATGTGGGTTATCTCCCTCTACTCCCAGAGGAGCATGCACAGCAAGAGATATCTCCTAACACTGTACCCAGCATACCCCCATCTGCTTGTTTAAGACCTCCACAACCCCAGCCGAAAGAAGAGCAGGCAGGCTTTCGTGTGCAAATATTTGGCTTTGGACTGCTGAACAGAAGCCTTCATCGCTACTAACTTCAAACTTGAAACAATCACAAAAGTATTTTAGGAAGGAAATCCATTAAACTGTGAATCCTCCCCCAGACTATCAGAATTATGAACAAGGTAGAGGTATTTGTTGTACAGTTGCATGACGTGCTTCCTAAACTGGACTAGGACTTGGGGGCCCGCTGTAGCAGAACACTTTTCTGCAAGAGGAAGTGGGAGAGTCAGCGCCAGCCTCTGGCTCCCGCTCCAAGTGCCTGATGCTTGGAAATGCACGTCTACGGGTTGGTTAACGCTGGGCAGTGAAACTACTTACCTGGATGGGCGATCATTAGAGGGCTGGGCTCACTAAAATAATCCTTCCTGAGCAGTGAACGTGTTCTCTGCTTCTCAATGGCAACAGTTGTGATTGCCGAATGCGAGAAACACCCGCAATTACAGCTGGACCGCAGCCATGCCCTCTGGATACATTCTTCTCTGTGAAGGACAAGGCCGCTAATTTGACTTGCTGCAGCTCTAGAATAACAGTAGTCTTTCAAGCAGAAGCTTCAGATGTTTTTATCTACTTCATGCTTTTATTTTAATGCCTGTTTCACACTAACCACACAGCATACAATTTGGATGCAAAACGGCTAACATCTGCCGTTTGTTTTATTTAACATAGCTGGGCACCTTTCCTCAAGGACAGACACATGCTGCAGACCCGACATTTCTCCAAAACAAAATAAGATCTATAAAAATAACAACTTNAAAAAAAATTTAAAATTTTTTTTTTTTTTTTTTTTTTTTTTTTTTTACACATAATTTGCAATCGGTATCTGAACTTTAAAGACCTTACCCACAAAGTTCCTGAGACATTCCAGCTTACTTATGCACATTATGGTTTGACTGGCATGAACCAAGCACAGTACCAAAGTGTTGCTTTAAGATATGTATATTTTCAGTTACGTCAATTAGTCCAGTTTTAGGACTTAAGCTGTTCTGTTCCTGAAGTTGATTCTANTTTTTTTTAACTTTTTTTTTTTAAACAGACTGGGTGGTAATGTTTCTACCAACACCCCTATCCATCAAAAAAACATTTTGAAGAACACAAAATCACATGAGAATTTTCTCATATTTTCATGAATTCTTCATAATCACTCTTGATTATAAAACGAATGTCATATCAAGGCCCATCTCAAAAATATTTGTACTTTTAAATAACATAAAACAAAGAGATGGATTTCTTTTCCAAACCTGTCAAGCATTAATTGACAATTCTCAGTTATCCCCAATATTTAAATGCAATGTATTAAAGCACAAGAGGAGGATCACCAAAGTTTTAAGCCAGAGGTGCAGTTAGACATGTTCAAGGCCTTGCATCAGCAACATTTCCCCCGTTTCCAATCCAAAGTTTTCCCTGCTTCAGTGTCATATTCCTGCCATCAGCTACTGCTTCCACCCGGCACTTGGCATTCGACACCATCCCTGCTGCTACCAGCTTCTCGCTCGCCCCATGGGTCAGGGCGGTCACCTCAATCCCTACCTTCAGCTCCTCAACCACAGCCATAGCTCCTTGCTAACCTTCAGAAAAGTACCTGGATTACAGCAGGATCGTCTGGAGTCCTGTAAGTAATCAGCCAGACACACTGGCTTGCCTTTCCTGTCGCACACCAAAGTCCTGCTCATTTCCTTCCCCTGAGCGGCTCTAGGTCCTTCCCAGCACTGCTGCTTTCCAAGCGTCTTCCCTTTTCATGGAATATCTGCATTTTGAATTATTTCCCACCAGATGTGCCAGCTTGTATTTTTCCACTTTGAATCTCATTTTATTTCTTGAGTGCGTTTTTAAGCTCTCTAGAAACACAAAGTTTCTAATTTACGTTATTCCTTTGGCTTGCCACGCAGCGCGAGCAAATCGGCTCCGCTGCTGAATTTAAGCAGCTCTGCAGTTCACCTCTCCCTTCCTAGAGGGACAGTGCCAAACAGCACAGGGCGCTTGATGGAGCAGCCGCTGGTCCAGGGCAGGACTTGGCACACGACAGGGGCTGTTCGGCCTGGGAAGGAGGACCCGGAACCTGCACGGACATTGCTGGATACTTCTCCCAGTCCTGCACATCGCTCTTCCCGCTGCCTCCCCTGAGCTGCCGTAAGGCCCTGTTCATACCCATGGAGGAGCCAACCTGAAGACAACTCTGCAAGTCTATCCCTCCGCTACAGTGCGGTTCCATCTCTTCCCAGGGCAAGCACTTCATCCCCTACTTGTCTAATTTGAGTTAAGGTTTTGATCCAACCTGCCTGGCAGAACTTGTCCCTTGTAAACCAATGCTGTTTATTGCTGCTTGATCTTCTCCAGACTTCCTCTCCCCCAGCTCTGAGCCAAGAAACTGCCTCACCACTGCAGAGGTGAAGGCATCTCATGGCTCTCTGGGGCCTGCTGGTTCTGTTCCAGGCACCTTCTTTCCCAGCACCGCCTCCTTCTTTTCGCCCAGTCCTCATCTGGCACTGTGTAGTAATTATTTGTGGTTTAACATTAAGCATTTCTGAGGAGCAGCTGCACAAGGCAGTATTTTTGCAGGTTTTTGAAAGGCGGGATTCTCCCATCTATTAACATCATCAGCTCATTCGGAGGGCTGCTAATAGCAGCTCTGAAGCTCCTGCGCTGCAGAGACGAAACCGCCCCGCGCCTGCGTGAAGGCGCAAGGATGCGGGCTGCCCCAGCTGGGGGCTGCTTTTTCACCAGGGGCTTTTCTAGTACCCAGAGTTCTTCCCTAGGGTTCTTCTCCAAGATCAATTCATGGTCATAACTACATTTGGAAACAGTAATGATAGCTTTTACTACTGTTCATTGCACTGGGGATTATTTTTTTTTTCCGCTGGTTAAAATGTAGCTGGGCAGGTGGTGGGGGGAGACTAAAATGTAAACTTTTAAACCCTACAAAGCCTGTTCTCACTGTGCACATAAATCCTCCTGATGACAATCAGCGTTACCGTTCACGTATTTAAAGGGAAAATGACCTTGCCTAGAGGATTAAAAGTGCTCTTGGAAAAAAAAGTTAACAGCCATTAGAGATACTGCAGCCACTGCAAAGAACAATTCCAGGAGTAACGTCACGAAAAATTCACACGACTTCAGTGTCTCATTCTGAGTCTCAGGTTACTATGATATTTATGTCAGGTTTTATTCTTCCTGATTAACCGAGTCATGAAAGCCTGTTCAATGCCAACAACGGTTTGTGTTAACCAGGGAGCACCACTTGGCCCTTTCTGCTGACAACAAGAACCACTCGCATGTGTCTGAGCTCAGCCCAGAACGCCTCCCTCTTGCCAAGACTCATTTATCAGTTAAAGTAAACAATCATGTAATTTCAAACAAAATAGTTTTTTGACCTAGTAGCTGGAGTATTTCACCTAATAGCTGGACTATTTTTCATGATTATCCGGCAGCACCTTTCGAGACCAAGATTAGTACAGAACATGCATTTTCTTCACCAAATAGTCACCTGTAGGCAGCTCTATTTTGTTTCTAAGAAGAGTGTTGGCCAAGTGCAGACAACTGGCACATCCCCAGTGAAAATCAATGGAGCCGTGCTGCTTTACTCCAGCTCAAATCCCCACACGTGTAATTTACAGCCGCGCTATATATTTTATTGGTTAGCGTGTATTTCTTTGCATCAACCACACCAAAACAGGATGAAGAAATGCATCATCACTGTTGAAAAGAATCACGTCCTGTACATCACCTCAGTCCTCTCGCTCTCACATAGCTCTCAATCATACAGCTTTCCCAGAGTTAACTCACATCTGCTATGGTCATTTTCTTCTACAAATACATGATAACCACATTTGTTGGCTTATGCTATAGAATGAAGTGCATCACAAAATGTTGCAGTTTCCATATAAATACAGTTGTCCCATCTCTCCCCTGGAATATTAACTTCTTCTAATCCACGCTTATCTGAATCATAAGATTCAGTCCAATAATTTATGCCAGCTCATAGCAATTACTTGGAAAGGAATTATTTCAAAGCCAGTATAATTACTAATGATCTTATGACTAGTTACTCTCTTCTGATGCTCAGTAAGCCATCCATAAATTCATTCCACCTACTATCTGTTTATCTTGTCAGGCAGATTACTGACATGGAGTAAGAATGGCTTGAAAAGGAAGGAACCGAACCAAACACATACATCTTTGGCCCTCAGGGATAAATGCAACTTCTGAGGCAAGCCCTGAAAACTCCTTGAATCCAATGGTAGCTGTAAATGCCTGCAAATGCCTTGGTTTGGTCTTTCTGCAAGCATAACTCCTTCCTCACTCTTTTGCCCCTGAGCCACCCCTTGCCCTGTGTGACCTCCTTTTCCTTGTCCTTTGTTTCCCCGTCCTTTTTTCCCTTTCCCAGCGCCAAAGGGAGCAGGCAATGTGCTCTTTCCTGATCCATTTAAACACTCTGCATGCTCCTTTAAGCTTTCCCACACCTCTGCCAGAGGATACAACCAGCTTCGACAAACGCGGGCCTGAGGCACTATTGGTCTGTTCACAAAGCAAGCTGAAAGACTGCAAAACCCACTCTTCTCCAGCGTGGTTTGTTTACAGCCTCGGCCCCTCTCTTGTGCTGCAGGAGCGCTCGGTGCCGCTGCCTCTCCCACCACCACCTGACACACGATCCCAGCCCATCTTCCTGAAGTGCCTGCCTCCTGGTAAGACGCAGGAGCTCTTGAACAAGTTCGGTGCTTTGCTTGCTGCTGAGCTGGCTGAAGACGAGGAAGATACAATCTCCTCTGCACTTAAACCAATCCCATGGCAATCACATTTGCTTTTAAGAAATAGTAGATTTAATTGTATATACTCTTCTCAGTGGAGCCACAAGCACCGCTTTTCCAATTACTCCATCCTCCTGCAGGTTACGCGAGCTTCGCAGCTATCAAAGCCCCTGAATCTTTGAGCTGTTTGGGTTCCAGATTACCTTGTGTTTATTTTTTAATAATTCAAAGGCAGGTTCTGTGGTGGTTTTATTTTCATTTTAGCTTTTGTTGATGTTGTTGTTTTATTTTTGTTTGTTTAAATGACCAGTGCTCTTGCTCCAAGAGTTAGTCACCATGGACTGCTCATTTTTTGGCACTTCTTGCAGGTATTTTACAGCACATTCTCAATGGCGTTATGCAACCACTTCATTAGTCTCAACTGTTTCACTTGGCAGTCAGACGCGTTATCAAATGATGTCATCTCTTGGAAAAATATGGAAGCCGTAGGATGTGACGGTTTCAGGGGTACACAAACCTAACATCTCAGCCACGTGGAATTCAGAAGCCTCCATTTGGACACCTGGTACCTGCACTTTGCAGCAGCATGCCACATCATCAGCACGCAGTTATCAAACACGTACATCACTGCTCCCCACCACCATTCCCCCCCCAGAGAACATTTTGGACCCGCTTCCAAAGGAGCTTTCGCACTACCAGCAGTGAATTCGCATCCAGCTCAGCACTCCAGGCAAAGCAACGATGGACAGCATGCCCCTCCAGGCCATTCACTGTTGCAGGATGCTGTGACATGCACCGCGTGAGCCACCACAAGATGACAAAGCGTAACTTGGCATCACCTGGCCACCTGACGACTCATCTGCTAGCAGATGCCTGAATACAGGTAGTCCTTTGCAAAAGGCAGACACAGTGCTCTTCCCTTAAGTCACCCAGTGGCTCCTTGAAAGCCGAATGTTTCCATAGCAAACAAAATTTATTATGGAAACTGCTGACAGGAAGAGAACTGTTTCTTGAGCAGGGGGTCTCCTCCTCCACCTCCTCCTCCATCTCACACCACACTGTGTGCCAGATGGGATCCTCTCTTCAGAGGCTTGGGAAAAGTGACAAGCCTTTTTAATTACAACATTTGCAGTTCTGATTTCCCAAGCTGCCTCCATTGCCTTGGCAAGCCTCCTTTCTGAGAGGTCACGTCGCCAAAACAGCCAGCGCACTGAACCGCAGCTTGTAAAGAAACAATTTCTGCCTCTGATTTCAGTACGGCCTCAAACAAGTCAGTTATCTTTATTCTGCTCAACTTCCCCTCTCTGCAAAACAGAGCAACATCCACAACTGTCAAATGCTTTAAAGTCCCAAAGGTGGTATTTCTCAATAAAAGTAGCAGGTTATAGATCGAACCACCTAGCCAAATGATAACTAACCAGTCAATGTGTTGACAAAAGCAAACTAAAACCAAATTCTAGCAGTAAGTGATAATAGCAGAAAATGGTTATGTGTAACCTTCCTTTTACAGCTTTCTCAACTAAGAGGGTCACTCACGTGTTATCTTGTAATAAGATATTATGCAAACTAGGAGTCCAACCTGTATGATTCTCTGGGAAAATTTCAGATCATGCAAACAATCTCAGTGAACATGGCCCCCTGATTTTCAGCTAATTCTTGGGTCCTTTTCAATTGATTTATTAACCCCTCATCACAGTTGCCATCCACATGTGAGCACTGCATGTCAGCCGGACATCCTCTTAGTTCGGATGCTGTTTCATGTCTCCAGGTGCAAGCTGCATACATACGTGGGAGGAACCAGAGAGCCAGTCCAACTGCAGAAGGCTGCATTTTTGGATATACAACTTGTGGTCCTGTTGCCTGGGGAATAGCCCCAAATCGACAGACCCCAGAAATGCACCATGCTTCATGATACAACAGAGCATGCATTTTTATTAGCAAAGAGCAATTTGAAACAGAACGAAACCCAGTGCTCACTGGAACAAAGAATTGCTGACAAAAGCTATTTCACCTATACATGCCAATATTTTCAGACAAATATCTACAGATATCTCTGCAAATCTGTCTGTCAGAATGAAACATGCCATACACAAGAACTCACATTTTTAAAGAATGTCACTGAAGTAAGATAACATGCATCACGTTGATAACTAACTATTCAGGGAGTCTACAAGTAAAATTTGCAGGGTAAAGGCAAAGCAACCAAAAATTAATGGTTCATTTTTGTAGCTGGAAGAAACTATTGTTCTTTTTTCAATAGCTCCGTTCCATTTGTAAGACGTTAGTCTTACAAGTCTAAAAGTCTTTAAAAGTAAAATTGAACTAATATTTGTACTTTTCCTCTAAGCTAAGCTCTGCAAGCACTAACTTAAGTATTTAATTGCAATTCCATGCATAAAGCAAACGTACTTGGAGTACGCAGAGAAGAGACACACAGGCAAGGACCATGAATCGGAAAGTAACAAAATGTAAATAGGCTCAGTTTCAAATGCACCTTTAAATACTGCCAATACGAATATAAAATTTAAAAACATACAGACTATATGAAAAGCCAAGAAAGACATAGAAGTTATTTATGGCACTACCACAGCATTTCTCATTTTTTCTTTTTTCCTTCTTTTAAATACAGATGAAGATGCACTGGATGAAGAATTTACATTCAGTGTCTACTGTACCACAAAAGTCACTGCCAAAACTGGTGTAGCAAGTGTGTTACAGGCCCACGTGCTTATCTGGATTTTCTTCTCCGCAATCTTTCCTTATCATTTTGCCTCTGGAGCATTTAAACTCAAACACTGTTCGGAAAGCCACTACCCAGGTAAGCATCTTTTCCCTGTGGTTTATACAGTAAGTGCTCAAGGGAGAGTAAAGTAAGCTCCTGAGCAGGAATAGCCACATACTTACTTGTACATGCTTGGAGAACCTCAGCAGAAATCGTGACCTTGTGCTGATGGGAAGAACACCAGTGATCCCTGTTGCATTAACCCATACTTTGCTACTTTAGAGGCACTCACAAAGCAGGTCTACAGGGGACAGTGGTGCAACGCCCAAACTAGGAGACTGAAGCCACAAAGTGCACATGGTGCAGCGCTAAATTCACGCTCCCACTTTGGGCAGGTTAACGTGGTATCCAGGGCTCTGCACTGTGCTTCTCAAAAGGCCACAAACAGCTGGGATGCTGCCAGAGCCCTCTCCTTGGAGGAAGAGGTCAGAAGCGGGAAGGGGAAGATGCTCTGATTTAGGGCAGAAAGAGGAGAAGACAACAACCCTAGAATATTTCTCAGAGACCTGTTTCTCTAGGGCTTCCTCTTCTAGGACTCATCTAGATAGAGCCAGCAGGCACTTCTCTGCTCCCCCAGCTTTGATAAGCTCTCACAGCCTGGTAGCTCCAGTAAAGCAGAGACACAAAGAGCAAGCTTTGCCATTATTATAGCACTATGCAGTATGCCATAAATAACTACTTGGAAGCATAACTAGATAAACACTTCAAACTATTTGTCAAATAAACTTGGTAGAGTACATTGTGTGATCACATCAGCTTTGCTGTTGTATGTATTAATTTGGTTTATCATTCACAAGTCACTTGGAAAGCACCAGTCAGCTCCCATCGTCACCTTCCAGTAAGGTAATACTACTGGGGCGGTATGGATCCCTAAACACAAAAAGGTTCAAAAGCGACCAGACAAGTTCATGGAAAAGTGCCTACCAATGGCTACCAAACACGATGGGAAGACAATCTTTAGCTTACAGAATCACACAGCTGCAAGACAACAGAAACTTGTTCTATCTCACACTTTTTAAGCTACAGCAGGCGCTCAGGAGCCGTCAGAAAGGGACGGTGGGTGGTGGGTGCTGCTCCAGCCCCAGGCAGCTGTTCTGCAGCAAGGCTGCAGCTGGGAGGTGTTGCTCCCCTGCACTGCCGCTACCTTCCGGACAGCACGTCTTCTGTTTGCACGCGGGTTGAGCTGCCATGCAAGAGAACTCGTGTCACCAGCAAAACGCATCGTCAAGTACCATTTGTAAGCTATGTGGCAAACGTGCTGCATCCATCTAGAATTTCTACAATAGAGTCAAGAGCAGTATTAAACAAGAGGGTGAAAGGCGGCTTCTTCTTTGACACCAGTTTTTATGTTAAAGTAAACACAGATTTGAGTGAATGATTTAAATGTGGAAGTTGCAACCTCATTTAAAGCCTCAGTGTTGTTAATTATTTTTATTGGCATACCCTAACACTTTGAAATGTGCCAGAGCAAATTGCAATGGAAACTGTCAAACACTTTCTCAAACTTATACAGTTAAGAAAAAATGGTTTCCCTACACTCAGCAATGCTAATTTTGGGGGTGAAAAAACTGGCTAGCACACTATCTTCTAGGCTGAAACCAATTCAGACCCTCCGTCAGCTTTACCTCAGCTAAATTTTCTCTGCCTAAGATGATACTGCAGAATACCCATTCCCACAGAGATATTTAACACTTCACAAGTTTCTGTAGACCCTTCAGTCATCTTTGTCGAGTGTTTTAACAATACTGCCATGGTTCCCAGCCTCACCACCGTTCTATGTCTCCTCCAAAAAGTCTATCAGCAGCCTTCAGGCACCCAGTTCACCATTTCGCCTTCAGCTTTCAAGTTCTAACTACTTTACTGTGGTTTTTTTATTTTGCTATGGGCATTGCTGGCAAGCTTATCCATAGACACTTCCTTAATACAGTAAAGGACATTCCTGTAAAGATGACATTTTCGAAGGCCCTCCCTATTTATTTTCCAGCCTTCCATCTCTCACATATATGGAGCTTACCCTCCCTCATACAAAGCAGCCAACATTTCCAAAACCTG
This sequence comes from Anseranas semipalmata, assembly GCA_013399115.1. Lineage (NCBI taxonomy): Eukaryota > Metazoa > Chordata > Aves > Anseriformes > Anseranatidae > Anseranas > Anseranas semipalmata. The sequence continues at coordinate 1,054,466 of VXAA01004975.1, read as the reverse complement.
CTGCTTCTGGGTGCCTGATTTAAGACATTTTCATATCTTCTTTCTATAAAAACCTTCATATGCCTTACATTTCTGTTCTTTATTCTTTCATTTCTTGGTGTTGGTTTTTTTCCCCCATTTTTCATTTTTTTTTTCTTAGCCTGTTTGTTCATTGCAATAGGAAGAGCAGATTCCTGTGCTCCTGCACACTCACTTCATTCTGAAATAATAATTTCAGATTTCATAGCCATCTTGTGGAAGGAGCTATCTGATCATGTTCTCAGCCCTAATGCTGGGAACAGCTTTACTACCCACTACATGGCCTTTCCCACGGCTCGGAGAAGTGCATCTCTGTAAAACATCCCAGAGACTTAAGCTTCAGTCACTCAAATCTTTTTTAGAAGGCTCATCAATGGTAATGAGCATCTTTATTACTTTTTCCAGCAGTAAGCTACTGAAACAATGGCTTGCAGTTAACTAATTATGTGTTCATCTAGAAAGTAACAGTTCCTTTTCATAATGCATCACTATTAATTTCCCAGTAGACTGATAATGATATCTTGAATTTCACACTAAAAATAATACGCATCTGTAATGAAAGAACTGCCTGTGTAAAGCACTCGGGTGACCTCTCTCTTTTGGAGTGACTCAAAGGAAGCCATGTGTCACCCCATAAATTTCTACAAGAACTAGAAAACTTTATTCTTCCAGAGAGAGGAAAAAAATCACTCCTGAAGTTGAACAGCCATCAGTTGTGCTTGACATTTTCAAAACAACAACAAATAAATGAGGTAACTGTTCCTGCCTTCAGTCCACTGAGCTCTGACTTGATACTACTAATTAAAACAAATCTACATCATAAGAAACATCTCAGCAACAAGGAACTGGAGTGTAAATATTCAAACTCAAAATGTGAACAAGTTCCCTTTATTAAAATACAATAATAAGCGCTAATAAATTATCTTTCCCAATCTACTGCTGCAAGCAGGAGATTTGCTGTGATTTTTAATGCTAACAGCCTTAGCTAAAGGATGGGGAGGGCTAATAGCGAGCAACCCTTGGAGTTGCTCTGCTTGCCTCCAGCAGCTCCAGAGCATTTAGTGGCATTTAGCCGCAGTGACAGCCCGAACAGCGTGCAATGTGCTTGGATCTAGCAAATGCCATGGTAAAGTTGTTCCTATTAGAGACTCTTTTCCTCAGACTTCAGGGGGTTTCATACCCTCGTATGAATGGATTTCGATTGTGGTTCCCCCTGGACTATTTACAAATACGGGGCAGTGGGTGGGCTGAACTCCACCTGGCCTCATTCAAAACTCGATGTGTCTGCAGAAGTCCCCAGTCCAGCAGATTCCTTCAGCATATGCATAGCCTTAAAGCACTCCACAAGTGTTTTTGAACTATGCACATGCTTGGTTTATTGAATCAAGGCACGAACATCTATGCCTATGTCTCTATGGAATACTTCCAGTGGGACTTGCTTTGGGCAAAATTCCTGAACTCCTAAACTTGTACACTGAAGCTTTCTTCCTGCACTGTCCAGTACCAGTAAAAGCAACTGTAAAAGAGAGCACAAACCATTTCTTCCTCTTTTCCCTGAGTCACCTTGCACATCCAAAAAAGGACAGAACGCTGTCTGTTCCATAAGGCACAAGCTTTTTTTCATTGCAAATATTTGTTTAGGCAGCCAATCCAGATTTGGTATAATTCTGATGCGATGCAATCCTGTTCACTTCTGGTCTCTGCCAACATTATCTTCCTTTGCTATTTTGCTTCCACAGGAGAAAGTATTTAAATAAAAAGCATGCTAGTCTTCTTAGGCTCTGAAATACATAAATCTGTTATAAATACCTAACCTTTCTGGAACGCGCACTCTCCAAATACACATTTCACACACTCCAACATCCCTAGATTTTTCCTTGGCAATATGCAGCAAACTAAATTGAACAAAGCTGATCCTAACATGGGAAGTAATAGTAAACAAAAATGTTCAAGATCTTGGGCTTATTTTCAGCAGTGTCATCAGCTTGAACTTTTTACACCCACTAAACAAGTCAGATCTTGCCAAATAGCAACACACATTTGGAAGTCTCTGCAGAGTCTTTCAGGGTGAAAGAACATCCTGAGGCCGTGCAACTGCTCCATTTTTGAGGAATGTGAAGAAAACACATGAACAAACAGCAAGAATACCTCCTGTATAGCATGCACATGCTACTTCTCTTAAAATGAAAAAAGGGGGGGGGGGAACCCAATGGCAACCAACAACAAACTCTTAACCTGAAACATTAATTATGTATCATTTATCAACATAAATGAAATGCAGTTCTGAAAGTTGTTGAATCTCTGTGTCTCTGTGTTCGACTTAAAGTGAAGAAATGTTAGCTTTGGAGGTCAGAAGAAGTACCTGCTCTCAGAAAAGCCAACTGAGTACTCTTCTATTGCACAAACGAGTAACCCTCCAGTGAACTTTGCGAACTAGTGGATCCACGTATTGCGTTACAGCCAAGAGTCATGTTGGTTAATAAGCCATGAGGACCTGATTCAACCTAACCGAGCGTTGCTTGCTCTCTTATGAATCACCAGGTGGTGACAGTAAACACACTTGTGCTTGAGGTGTTGTGTCCCAATGTCCTCAAGTTGTCCTTCTCTTCACTTTCTCCCCATCACTCACTGTACTCACCGCAAACACGCAGAGGACATCCACGAGTCACCAGGAGATGGCTTCCCACCAGACACAGGCTGGATCTTCAACACGCACATGTGTCTCCAGCGGCTGACGGCATTTTAAACAACGTAGCATTCCCAGGGCAGCCCCATTTTCACAATGTGATGAGGAGGCATTTTAGGCTGTGATATTCACTGGGAAGCCTTTCCAGGAGGGTGAGTGTTGAGGGAACATCAGTTTAAAAGCTGCTGTTCACACTAAGCCCAGATTAATCCTGACAAAGCTGTTAACCTAGGGCATATTTTAGTGGTAATATTGCTTCAGTTTGTATGGGTCAGGCTCCCACTCCGCTAGAACAGCCAGCATCTCTCACAGCCTCAGAGAAGGGACGGATGATTGATGGAAGTCAGCAGCTTGGCTCCTTCCTCTCACACAATCACACACCCAGGGAAGGCCAGGCAGCAGCGGGTGGCATTACTTCTGCTTCAGCTGGAAACGCACAATATTACGTCTCAGTTCTACGCGTATCCGACAGCAGATACATACAGAGTATCAGGCTCCGCAGCTAAGTACTCAGCGTGGGTGTTTAGATTCATACAGTGCTTCTGGTTTTCCCAAATGTTTCTTGTTTTTCTTCCGTTTCACTTTCTTCTTTATTGATGCCAACAGAGCCTGGCCTGCGGCAGACAGATGGGCGTTGCAGTTTGCTGTAAAAACGGACAGGCTTTGCCTTATCTTCTCTCATGTGGGAGCTCAACCCAGGGTCAGTGCCTTTGGCAGGACAAAAAAAATACTTCCAACCTAAGCTGGAACCAGCCTAGGAATGCAGCTCCCCTAAAATGTTTTTCATCACACAAGCTGCTCATTGCCTCAACTTTGGCTGCAGGTGACAAGCCAGTTCTCTGAGGTTAGCATATCCTCCTAGGGAGCAGCGTAGGGATCGCAGAGCCTACAGTGAGGCAGCATTACCCCAGCCCTGTTCAGTATTACTTGACCAGAGACCACTGCACTGGTTTTGTTTCCGTTTACAATCAGATAATAAATAAGAACAGGGTGGTATCAGCCGTGTTTGCAGTAGAACTGCACAGGGTATCTGATGACCATGGAGGAGATCTTGCCTCCTCCTCCTCACACTGAGGCTGTGGGTGCCTTCACACAGGGGCACAGCGGGGTCAGGAGCACGCCAGCCCCGGCACCATGTTGCGGGCGCTCTCGGCAGGGCTGCGGGCAGAGCCCTGCCGGGTTCCCCAAATGCGGCACAGGGCCGCTGGCCTTACCCCATGGAGGCATCAACACAGCCCACGCACGGCTCCCGAGCTGGCAGAAAAGCCTGTTAGCTCTGGAGTTGGAAATTGTCTGTCTTTGTTTTGTTAGGAAGCGATATCAACCTCACCAGCGGCAAGCTTCACGCAAAACAAAGCCTTGTGCACTGTCTCAAGACTCGCAGCACCAACAGCAGAACAGAGCTTTAACACCAAGATTACTTACACTGTTAATTTCAAATCAAGATTCACTGCACAGTAAGAGTTTTAAAAAGCAGATTTAAATCATTATGCTTCTTTATCTAGTCTGCTTCTTTCTTTAATCACTCTGCCAAGGAAAAGCCCATTCACACTATGGGAACACAGCTCATTTCAGTAATGAAATTGCAGTGCTGTGCATTCAATCTAGCTCTGTCTACTTTCCAGCTTGTAAAAAACGAACTAAAACAAAACCCAAGTAATGTTTCCTATAGTACCATAGTTATATGTGCCCATACCCTCCTCCCCTCCCCTCAAGATTCTTCTCAATATTTGGTATTTTATCATGATTGCTCTAGCCTAATTCTAAACTATATTTGAACACTGGAATTATTCCCATCTCACTCCCTAGCAGCTGGTCTTCCCCTGCGCTTTGCATCTTGTTAGTCTTTACAGCGGTCTGTGCTCTTGCTCGGAGGAAGCCCCGCTCCTGCAGCCTGCTCTGTTTAAGCAGACCCCTGCAGACCCTGGCCGACACAGCTCCATCGTACCCGATGGCCAGAAGAATCTGCTCCCACAGACCCAACTGCAATGCTGTCCTCCCTTCCCTGCCATTACTCTCAAAGGAGCATAGATTTATAGCTTTCCGTAGTCCACACTTTGCCAGCCTTAATCGGTACTTGTCTCTTTCTTCAGCACTCCCCTCCAGCATTTTAATTATTTATAGCTCTCTTATCTAAACTCCTTCCAGTTTGTCTATGTCATTCCGACACTGAAAAAGCACAGAAATAAGAGTGTTTAAATGCAGGCACCACAGCTTTACAAAGCAGGTCTACAACCTACAGGCAGACTCCTGTTTAACTTTCATCTAAGTCTCCTTTGCCATCGTTGCTTGCCAAGTGTCTTCCCCCAGTTAGACGTCTGCGTTGGTTTACTTCTACCCAGTAAGTCTGCTTACATACAAGGTCAAATTTCGTTAATTCCTATTCATGTTCCTCATGTTTCAAGCTGCCTTACTTTGCTATTTCTCCATCTTTAAATGCATTTGCAATTCCCGTCAGCATGCTAGCCTGCAAGTCGTCTGATTTCTGAGGCACTAGCCTGGAAGACAGGCTTCCATGCTTCCGCAAGACTTCTGGGGAACCCAGAGTCAGCCAGAACGAGGGCCCGGGAAAGCGCACAGCGGCTTCCTCCCGCTGCAGGTGCCTGGATCACCTTCGGGCAGGGACCTGGGAGTCATTCCGACCTGACAACATCGCTCTTGCTGTCCCCACCAGCAGGTCACCTCCGCTCGGGACTGAATGACTTTTGCAGAAATCCTGTACAGCGATAACACCACGATGACGTCTCTATGACATAACCCAGTGAACAGTAGTATTCAAACCATTTACTCCTCTGCCCTCCCCATGGGGGCACTTGTATTTTTACAGCGAGCTCTGCTCAAGTGCAAGCAGATGAGTTCTCCACAACCCTATTACCCAGAAAACACAAAATCCCCCCCAGTCGTTTTGCTGCTTTTTTCCAGACCTCCTCACTCAGCAGCGCGGTGAATCTCAGCCACATCGGCAGCACCCGTCACCCGGTGCAGCTCTGCCAGCGCAGGCGGGCATCGGGGAGAAGGCGATGCCTGGGATTCAGCACTGCTCAGCACACGGCTGTGCTCGCTCAGCCCATCAAGAGGAGTGCCCGTATCTGCTCCCTGCCTTTGCAGGATGCAGAGGCCTCCACAGCCTGTCATCAGCACCTCCGACTGAACATCATCGTGTGTCTGCCCCCGCTATTATTCTTCGTGTCTTTTAGCATAGACAGAAATACCAGAAATACTTTGAACAAGCACAACTCCTCACCAGCTCACGGTTTGGTCAGGAAACGCAGCAGCCCGTTTCAGCCCAGAGCCACACGCACCGGAGAACTCCGTTGAAGCAGGGTGCTGCCAGCAGCCATTCTCTTGCATTTTATCCAGAAATGCTTAGAAATCCACGTGTCACACGATACAGCGCGCATTACTTTTTTACCCCCTTTTTTATAGAGTCACTCCTCATGGCAATGGCTGTATTTCTTGTAAAAATCAATACTAGGAGAGTCCCTGATGCATTTGTGGAAGCGTCTGGCACTTCTTTTTTGGGAAATAATTACTCACCAAGGCAGGATGCAAAGCATTTATGTTTTAATAATGGCAGTTTGTCATATCTTAGCTACACTTTGTGTATTCATTTTTTGCTTCTCATCTCCACAACGTATTTTCTTAATAAACTTAATGGCAATACTGTGATTTTAATTTCGGTTGGAATATATCCAAGCCACTAAATCCACTCTGGAGACCTACAGATTTATGGACCTCTTTTAATAAGTTCTTGCTGTTGGTTTTATTAAAGCACCTCTGGGTGCTACTACAGTGGAGCTATTTGCAATTGCAAATGAACAATGAGGTAGGTTTCCCAAGGAAAAAAAAAAATCCAGAGGGCTGTGGAAGATGCACATAAAAAAGAAAAGCTTCACCTACATCAGTGCATATAGTTTGGTGAACTGCCAAATTGCTACATACTGTGTTTAATCTAGACTAAAACAGCTCTTAAGAAGAAATGTGGTATTATGATTCCTTCCACAGACAAATCTGGACAAACCTGTGACAGATGCATTATTCAGAAGATATATGGCAGAATTATAATACAGGAATATTTTAAGCCCTTAAAATATTTTTAAAAAGTTAATACAGCCTGTGAAATGAAGTCAGCAATACCAGGAAAGGAGACAGACCTCCAAAACCCAAGAGTCTGTATATTAACAAAGATGGTTGGTACTGAGTCTATGTAAAGTAGACACCAGGTGCTGGCCACAATATATTTACAACTTCCTTAGCAACAGCTCAGAGGAGGCCATTCAATAGGCCTCTGCCCAAATTAGCTTCTTCCCATCCTAGCATCTTCTTCAAACCATAAGGAGAAAATAGAGGAAAGAGGAAATAAATATAGAAAAAAAAAAGAAAAACCACACCATGGACTGATTATGTCTATTGTGTACTGCAGGGCTTTTGTTTCTGCCTTCTTTTTGTCATGATTAATTACTCTGCAGATAATCGGTTGCATATTATGGTACAATAGGAATTTTAGGATGAAAGACAAACTGTTGTCATAACCACACAAAAATTGAATAGGATCGTTCTAGTTTATCTTATTTTCAAACTGTAAAATCAAGGCAACCAAAGACCAAACAGGCGAGAAGATGAGGAATTTAGACAAAGAGGTGGGGGCAAGCTGTGCTATAGGCTAACCGCCTAAATTAATTTTAATCCTTCTCTCAAAAGGATATGCTTCTTTCAAAAATAAAAAATGAGAGAGAGAAACTGTCAGTCACCTATAGGTGCCTTTGACTACTCCGCTACAATTCAGAGAAGGTACTGAGGGAACTTCAACATCACCCCAGCACTCAATAAGATTATTTAGGAACGAGAGGGGATATTGCAAAAACCTGCGGCGGGACGCCAGCCAAACAGCCCATTTCTCAGGAGCACCGCACGCCTCAGAGCTCCCAGGCGATGCCCACCGCCAGCACAAGGAGCCAGGGACGGCCGCCGATGTCAGGGGCTGCACTGGGTGCGAGTCGAGAGGATCGGGGCAGGGCTGTGAGTGCAGCCACGGGCTGGCTTCACTTCATCTGGGGTGAATAAAGGCAGCTTATGAAAGATCATGACTTCTGGCAAAACGGCAATCTCAACAGGCACACAGTGCGAGAGTGGGGAAGTCTACCAGGAACTGAAGTTCAGACCTCTTTCCAGCATTTACTACAGCATTTGAATGACACGTCGTATCCTACAGGGGAACAAATCGTGCCGGCAGCCGCAACCACATGCATGATCCCGCCTGTCGAACAAGTTAGTGTTCGACAGAGGTGTTCAAAACCATTTTAAATGCTAAATTAAGTAGCACAGAAATTAAGTCTAAATATGAGCTATCACATTCTTCAGAGCATAAACCAGATGCCCTGGGGATGGGAGCCGGGGGAGTGCAAGGAGCAAGCACATCGTTAGAAACAGGAGCGCCGAGTCGGATTGATCTTTCATTCCAGTGGAGCAAAACCTGACTGCATCTTGGCATGTGCCACACTCAGCCCCTGGGCAAGAGGAACAGATTTCCTCAGAGCACGTACAAACGGCACATCCACTCCTCTCCCACAGAGGCATGCCTCATCGAAGCATAAAGGGGAACTGCATGCTGATAAGAAAGTACCAGGCAGAACAGCTTTGTATAAATAGTGGTTTTCCAACTTTTTTCAACTTCCAGACTCCTCCATTCTCCAAGGAGGGTGTGAAGTGCTCTGAAGTGTATTCCAGTCCTCTGACTGGAAAGCTTGCTTTACCGTTTACAGATGCCTTACAAGAAGTCCAAGCACGCAGGTGTCTGGCCCACAGGCTCCCCTGGCTGAAGTCTGGTCTGCAGTCTAAGCAGAGTTCCCCATTCACCCAGAGCAGCACAGAGAAAAAGCAGGGAGAAAAAGGAGGTGACAAGAAAAGGGTCCATCCCTCACCCCCAGTTTGCTTCAGCCTGCTGGGAAGGCTTTACAGTGTTTCTCAAGAGTCACAAGCCCCACAAGCACTCACCAGCCTCAGTGGTTTCAGCCCATTTGCTCCCGATTTCTACCAGCCCCTGCCCACAGCGAGCAAAACAACCATTGCTTAGGGGAAAATAAATACCACAGCTCAGTGACTCAAAAGAGAAGTCTGAAAGGTCTGTTTCCATCTCCACTTAATTAATACATACTCTATTCACCCTGGGACACCATTTAGAAACCTGTTTGATATAGTTCTCTGAGCTGCAAAGCCCTGGGAGTCCTGCATCACAGCCTTGACCCATCTGGACTCCGAATTCATACCGCCTCACCGTGTACAAATGCTGACAGTAATAACCAATTTTCTTATTTAAAGGAATAGCTTCAGCGGATGCAGAGCACTACAGAAGACTTTCAATTTTATTATTCTCTCATAGAACAGCTTTGTGTGACTGTTGCCTGCTAATCTCCCTAATCTTTAATTTTCATTTAAGGGAAGACCAACTGCTTCATGGTTACTGGCAGAGATGGAAGGAGAAAAAGGAAAAGGGAATAACGCAAAATCAAACTGGAAAAGGGATGCACAACCAAATTCTACTCTTTCTTACTAGCACTGCAATAGTATTTAAACAGCAGCAGAGCTCCCCTTACAGAGATGGCAATTT
>VXAA01004975.1:996241-1045142 GCA_013399115.1 Anseranas semipalmata | reverse complement strand
AAAAAAAAAAGGTGAAAGGATGTAATAAGATTGTTAACTTAAGAAACCCTTTAAGGAAGGGAATGGTTTTATCTCCCTCCAACCTCACTGCTACGAGCTAAAGCCAGATGAAGCCAAGGGAAGCCTTCCTGAATGCAGATTAAACATTGCTCCCTTCTTGCAGGCAGGGGTACTCAGACTAAATATTTTCATTTAGTGCTAAACCTGGTCCTTATCACAAAAACGGAGTGGGTAACTGAGCGGCTCTGCAGAAGTATGATCTATGCATAGGGCTCCTTGTCAACCTATCTTACCATCAGCACTATTTCTTAGAATTCAAACTTCTGGCTGGTTGCTATCACAAAAAACAAACAGCACCTCCTCAGAACGCTTGCTGGGCCCCAGGTCCGTTTCTGTTACAGATGCATATGTACAGGATGGGGTTTAGCATTAACACTTATTTCAAGTCACAGATTAAGCTAAGTATAAATTTGAATGATCAAGAGATAATAAAAGTATATTACGGACAACAAAAATTATCTGCAAACATTTAGAAGATCACATAATCCAAGCACAGCACATGCTGCGTTCAGTGATAATAGTTAAAACGCAAAAGGTTCATCGGATGTGGCCATCTGAAGTCTGTGCAGCATCAAATAACCCCAACCACCAGCTTCTATCTGAAGAAAAGGTTTTGCAGTAAAATGTTAAATGTCTCCATTTCTTCAGCTCATGATTTTGGTTACATGAAGCCCCGAAGAGACCAAGATGACTCAACAGTATAGCCAGCCAGAAACAGCATCTTCTGTATTGCAAACTCACACCAGAACACTCTTGGAAACAAACTTTGTTGTTTTTTTCCCCTGCTCTCAGATAGTCCAGGTTCTGACTGCAACAACATACTACATTTAGAGGACCGAATCCTTCTTTTTACTAAGAGTAATTCAGCTCCAGGCACTGAGCTGAATTTGGGCATGCACTTTTTGAAAGTGAGATTCACTTCTAACCAAGAAAAACAATGTAATCTGGATTTACAAGGCATGCAAAGATGTAAAGCCAGAGCGAGACATGGATTTCTCCTTCCTCTCTCAGAATAGATAGATACTAGATTCCAGGTCCATATTTATATATAAATTCACACTCCTCCCAAGATCATGAGAAAGACTTGAGATACATAGGATTTCACAGCCTCAACATAATGTAGTAAAATAGTGAACTCCTATACCTTGATTTATGACCAGGAAGAGTCAAATCTTTCTTACTTCATCCGATTTTTATACATCAAGCTTCAAGCAGCAACTACTCCAATCAGCTTCTTTTTATTATTTAAATGAAGTACAAAAGCTATGTTTATTTTGAAGTGCTTTACCATGTGCCTATTTGTTTTCATAACATTATCCTAACTCTAAGCCAACTGTCATTTCTAGAATGCCGATACAGAGGCAATGCTCCAGCAGGGCACTGCTCGAAAACAGACCCCCTTTCCTCTATTGCTCCTAAGACATGAGCCCAGAAAGGCCCTTGTACCCAGTGGGAATCCGGGCCTGACAAGCAAGGGTCAGTATAAAAATCATGCAGTGCCTGAGGTTATAAACACAGTGTGCAACCGCTGCTCGCACAGCTTCAGATGCACAGGACACTGACCATTATCACTCTGCTTTATTTTCCCCATACACCATCTGTGAAGCAAGATAAAACAGTACCAGGCAAAGAGATGTGTGATGTCTTCAAGGTCAGGTTAAATCAAACTGTGCCATGAAAACGTAGTTTTCACAAACGTATTTTTAGTATAAACCCAAGGATGTAATTTTATCTTGCTCCCACACAATGCTTTCTTATCAAGTCCTACAGTCTGTGTTGTAATTCAGGGCGAACAGCCCTGACTGCTGCATTCTGCTGTTTCAAAGAAAAGCCAGGGCTATTTACTGGCTTTTGAGCATTGCACACAAAATGAACCGCATTCCTTGTAAGAGAAGTGTTACTGAAAATCTTCCTAGACTGTTTCACTTTTACTCCAAATAGGATAGAAATCAGTTCAAAGAATTAAAAATTGAACATAGAAGGACCAAGTCTAAGCATGGTTCAAAGTGTTGTGATGACTTCAAAAAAAAATCTCAGTTTTTAATTATAAAAATGATGTTATAGCCCTCAAGCTGGAAAATTTGAAAATGTAGCCTAAGCGTAATCCCTACAGCAATATTTGCCCAGGTCTGCAGCCAGGCCACAGCGGTTCTAAGTAGAGTGAAGGGAGCTGCATATTTGCCTTCATTTCTTAGGCTCAGCAGTCCGGGTGACAGTGGGGGAGTCCCACAACACACTGAGGCTCCTGACGGTTTTACTGGGTTGTGGCAGCTTCATTTCCTTCTCCGATTTCTACAGAACACAGCATTTGAAACAATATTTAGATTTCACTTTGGTGGTCTGGTTTCTAGCACTGTTTACAAAATTGGGTCTTCATGCTAAACTGTTTGTCTAAATCCTTCTACGCTGCAAACATTTAAGAATTATGATGCAAGTGGGGCTTACGGCAGACCATGAAACAAATCACTAACAGGGAGCATCAGTAACAACTACCCATCTTTTAGCCATACTTAAGGATCCGAATATTTCTATAGCCCTCCTCCCTCACCATGGGAAACCCACTGCCACGACAACAAAATAAGTATACATGGTAACATCTTACAATTAGGTACCGCAATTAAGGTTGAAACCTTGGAGATGGAACAGGATGTAAACAGTGAACTCGCTGTCACAAGTGGCAGCTACAGGGCCACAATTCTCAAGGGGGAAAAAAAAGAAAACTCATCTCATTACCTGAGTAAAATCTTAATTCCAGAGCAAACCAATGGTATCATGACACTTTTACTGTTAAATACAAGTAAAACAGTGCTCCCCCTTAAAGCATTAAATATAAGCACAATTACTAATTGCATGCATGGGAATAAAAATGACTGGTACATCTGGAAATCAAAGAAGAAAGCAACAGCAGTGCAACTTCAACGTGTTTTCTAACTGCTAAAGCTTTTCAAGGACATTTCCTTTCTCTTCTAATCTCTGATTAAATGTGTGTCAAATCGCCTGGCAGAAACTCCACCAAACACTGAAAAATCATTTGATGCAGGTCTCTATATACAGTGAGTGCACACATGTTTCTCAGAAACTTCTCAGTTTTACTTTCCCCCAGAAGCAGCAGGGCCAGTCCCACACAAGACAAACTTGCAAATAAAGTGCAGCATTTCTGTTCTGCAGCCCTCTTCTAGACAGGGTTTACACGAGGCTCAGAGTGCTGGGCCAATGTCACTATGGCTCAGAGGCAGCTGCCACAGCCGCAGAAGCAGCGTGCCGCCCCGCAAAGAAGGCTCCACTGTCTCCATCTCCAAGTACTTCCTTCCAATGGGTAAAGGGAATTCTTGGAAACGATACCTTCCTATTAAGAGTTTTGTCTAAGAAAGACTCATCTATAGGAGGCTGATAAGTTATTTTCCTAAATTAAACAGAAATATTGGTAATCTACTGGTATTGACAAATGCAAAAATACTAAAAGATGAAAAGCATCCAGGTGCTCACTGATCTTGGAAAAATCTTTCTCCACAGCAGAGCTGGCTTCCACCTTCAGCGCTCAAATCTTGGCAGAGCCCAATGCATTTCATGCCCTGGCTTCCTCTAGAACACGGCAGGCTTGGGCAGCCGTACACACCCCGAGCTTACTCTCAAAGCCCACACATGAGGACAAATGCCAATCCCTCTGCTGAGCCTGGTTTTTCAGGAACATCCCAAACAGTGCCCCAGAGCATGGACACGTTTGCACAACGCAGGCCCACGGCCGCCTCCTGAGCAGCCGGCCCCGCGCCAGGCTGGGGGTGCTGCCGACCGAGCCCCGCGCCGCTCGATGCTCGCGCAGCTCCGGCGGGGGGCACCTGCAGCTCCTCAGCGCAGCCAGGCGTTAAGCAGCAGGCGAACTCTTACCTGATGCATGTGAAAAGCCAATGAACCTTCCATTGCTAAAGAAGCAGTGGGTAAACTCCTTTTCCTGCAACACTACCGTTTGTCAGCTCTACGGTAAGAGGCCTTTTGATGTGTGGAAATCCCTGCCTTCTTGGTTCTCACTTACTATAAGGAGGTAGACACAACTTTCAATCAGACAAATTGCATGCATTACTCAAGCCATTTTTTTTTTTCCTATAAAAGCAGAATAAGAAGAAAGAATAACTCCTATTATCATCTGGCACTTCAAGTTTTAAAGTTTCATCTATACACAATTGTAATGCTTGTTTCTTTAATTATATTATTGATTTTTTTGGACTTAATTTTTAAGGTGGTTGTACTTCTAAAATTGCATCTTTTTTTTAAATTGGGTATGCTAGAATTTGCAATGATATGAACTCATTAATACAGATAGCATCACATTCATAACGTGAAATGGAAACATGTATGTGCTTTATTGACTATAAAACCTGAAAGAATCGAATTAATCCATCTACTACAATTTAAACTGTTTAAGTGAAGTGGTACACGGTATTATTTGACTAGTACCCCAGCATTATTCTAACTAGATTTTGTTTCAAAGGAGCTAAATTTGCAACCAAAAGGGAAAAAAGAGACCTAACCCTGTAATCACAAATCTATTGCCAAATTTTTAACATCTCTCTTCCACGAACACCTAGAGATTAAAACCTAGCAGATGGTGAATCAGTCAGAGGAATAACAAGGCCCTTACTTGATGAATGGAGAAGGTCTGAATGCTGTAGTCGTCTCTACTGCTTGATACTGCTGAAAGTTTTATCTAGCCATAATTGGAAGAAAAAATAAGTGTTTATTTTAATCAGCTCTCCTTGTTATTTTAATTATTAACCAGAAGCTCAATTTTAAACAGTCACTTTCTGCCACCTCTTTCCCTCCACAAAGATAAATATAGAACTAGTGGAAATAACATACGAATGTGACTGCCACACACACAAAAAAAATCCATACCTCAGAAAAAAATAAAAGCATCATCCACAGACACAGTACTTAACTAATTTATCTGAAGAGGGAGACCCTTAAAAGGAGGTTTAATAGTCAGACTTCACTTGAAACTCATCCAGAGGCTGGAAAGTAGAGCTGTACAACTAGGGAGGCAAAACCCACTTCAGTTATAGTTAAGATACCATCCCGGTACCGTCGAAACAAAGCTCGGGTGAACGTGATTACAGTCAGAGCCTGCTGTTCTCCTCCGGCTGCCAGGCGCTGACTGGGCCGGTACCAAGCCACGCTGCTGCAACAGTGCAAAACAAAATACTGCCCCAATCTCACTTCCAAGGCAATGCATCCGAAGTAGAGAGAGAAACCAACTGTTCAGTGCCCCGGCTATCCTCAACTCTCTCTTGGATACCTGGCAACCCTGCTGGAAGTCTAAGCTTTAGCAGTATGAGAGCATTAACTATCCAGTTTACCATATGCTAAAACCAGCCTTCCAAATTGGGTTGAATTTGAACTTTCCACCTAGAGATAAAAGGCCCACTTCTGAGCCACACTGTCCCATGGGTTTTCCACTTGTAAATAATTCAGTCATGCTTATCCTAAGTGGATCATGAAAAAGACTAAGCATAAATGCCATTTAACAGTGAATTTAAGCCAGAAGAACAAGCAGTTATGGTATTTTTATACCTTGCCGAGTAATCCCAAACACGGAATTACCTACCTGTTGCCACCTGTCCGTGACCCAGCAAAATGGAAGAAGGCCATCAGTTATATTTATTGCTTTCAGAAAATCTGTGAGGGATGTAAGTATGGTCTCACTCTAATTCACGGTATCACATTAACATTTGAATAGTGATGCTACGAAAAGAATGAGCAGTTGACAGCTCTTATATTTTCAAGGGCATGTGATCAAATTTATCACTACAGTTTATCCACGTTTACCTCTAAATAGCTTCTACTTCAGTGTTCAGATGATGTTCTGGCAGAAAAGTCATCTAAAATGAGTATAACTGAATCCAGACTTTAGTGGAGGTAGGAGAGGGAACAAAAAAGAAAAAACAATATGCTAAACCAAAATATACTAAGTTCACCATTCAAAGCGTGCGATAAAGAAATACGACAAACAGACATTTTAGAGTATATCCTGCTCACATTCCTACGATGCTTCCTTTTACAAGGACCAGTTAAAGACCAAGCTATGCATCGCTGGGATTTCTGATCCTGCAGTAACTGTTGCTCTGCAGCGTTGTCAAAGATCATTAGCACCAGCACAAAGGATAAGCACAGGGTACCGGCCAACTGAATTTCACAGCCGAGGGGAACACGTGAAAGACTCGCTATTTTTCCTCAAATATAACTCAGCAAGTTCTAAACCTTTTTCACCCTACACAAACAAACAAACCAAAAAAAGATTCTTAGACTTAGTAACAAAATGACAACCATGTAATCTGTGCAGCAGCGCTCCCCGGCTCAGTGGTGGAAAGGGAACGGACCGCTGTTCTTCGCTGACAGCGCAGGTATGCTTTGCTGCAAAGCGACATTTGTGGAGAAAAGACACATTGGTTTTATGTGAAAGTAAACTAAGGAAGGACTAACTTCATAGCTGCCTTCAATGGCAATATAAACAGTTTGCCTTTAATTGCAATTCCACAATAAAGTTCCTATCATCACATTTCTTACCCCGTTAGACGAACATCCCTCAGGGTTTTGAAGAAAAATCAGCCATTCCCAGCTGTTATACTTCAGAAGCCAAAAGGGTTATAAATTCAGAAGCTAAAAAGGGGCTCTATTTGTAGAACGCCCCTTCAGGCATTCCCAGCCTACTAGAAACATCCCAGGATAGCTGGAAGCATCTTTAACATGGAGCCACCTGCAATTATTTTTTTATTAAACAATTATTTTCAGCCACTGTATCTATAACAGAAACAACTGCTCCTTGCACTAGCAGTAAGTTAGATCACAAGCCAGCATGGGCTGTTCTCAGCATCTGTGTGCAGCTGAAATGACTCTGGTTCCCGAGCTGGCTGTATTTGATTTTGATCCATTTTGATAAACAGGCCCCTCTCTGACAACCATGTTCTGAAACCTCATTTAATGAGGAGTTAGAACACCAAGAAGCTTTCGAAACACGAGCCAAGAGGTTACTGCAGCTCCTGCCCCCAGCCTGGCCGCATAGAGCCGGGAAGCCCGGCAGACCCACGACCCGATGGGCTCATTGCCACAGCTCCACAGCGCTCGCAGCCTGAGCCCCTCTCCTCATCCTGTGTCCCACCAGAGGACAGAGCTCCAGAGGCTGCATTACCTGCTGCTCCCCCAGCCGGTGTTCGGTCGTGCTCAGAAGGCAGCTCCAAAGAATTTCTCTTCACTGTGAGAACACAGCTCAGCCGCGGGGATGCACACAGCCAGTGCCCCCGCCTTCCTCCCCCTTGCCGATACACCTGCGCGCTTCCAACGCCTGCTTCATCTCTTCCCTTTGCGAGCTCCAGGACTGAAGACGATTCTCTACTATGTATGGGTACCTAGCTGCAAGTGCTGCTGAGGCTTCTGGGCTACAATTAAAATGTCAAATGAAAGTCATTACCAAGGAACACTGCAGGACCTCTGCGGGTTTTTTGTTTGTTGGTTGGTTGGGGGGGGTTCTTTGTTGGTTTAAGAAAATTTAGTTCTATGTGCCTTAAAATGGAGGCATGGCTTTCGAATAGACAAGCAAACACCAGCTCCAAACAGTCTTAAACTTTACTAATCTAAAACTTGGTTAAAAACGCCACATGAACACAAGCCTGGTTTTTGTTAGAGACCTCTCATCTGTACAAGCTTCCTGCCAAGAAGATCTGCTCATGATATTGCATATCAACAACTTGATCTACTTTCTCTCTTCCTGCTGTCAAAAAAATTAAATCATTTTATTATTTTATGAAGATTAGAATCATTGCCATGACAACAAACCTATGACCTGGAGAATACCATAAAATAATGTGGCAAGAAAAAGCAACAAAGGGAAACAAAGAATGAAGAATTGTGAAAGCATTCTTCTCTCTTGAAATACTCCTTTTTTGGGAAACTCAGTTCAAGAAATCCTTACATCCACCTAACAAGGAAACAAAGATGAATTGCTGACTTCATTAGAATTCATATAGAGATTCTAAGTGCAAACCAAGATGATTTCACCCCAGACCAGGTCTGCACTTCTCAACAGTACAAACAAAACCTCTTAAAGAGCACCTCTGATTCAGCTGAAATACTGAAATCTTTGCAGGGTGGGAAGCTATGTACACACATAGGGCACCAAAGGAAACTCATCATACAAACAGATGGCCTCAGTAAATAGCAATATATCCAAGGGATCTGCCTAGCATAGCTTGTCTTGCAAAGAGTCAAAGAAAGGAAAATCTAATTTATCAAGAGCGGAGGCACATGATGAGACTAGTAATGAGACGGGGCAGTTGGGGTGATAATAGCTCCTAATCAGAGCAACACCAGCAGGGAGAGAAAAAGGAGGAAACATCTTGTTTGCCCGTCGGTTCCCACCTATTCTTCTACCGTGGTGGTGAAAGCAACGAGGCATTTGCCAGTTCCTGTGGGTGAACTTGAAGGCCAGCAGCGTCCTCACCGTGCCCTCCATCCGCGCCCAGCTGCGCAGCACAGGGCTCCCCGGGCACGTCGGCCGGGGGCACACAGGGAGCTGCTGTCACGGCTCGGCACCGCCCGGGTCTGCTCCCGCTCCAGCCCCCGGCCAGGAGCCACGTGCGGCCGCACGGAGAGGGGAATCCGTCTGCTCCTCTGCGGCCGGGAACTGCGGAGCCAACGCAAACCAGGCCGTGCCAGAGCAGGAAACGTACGTTCAGCTGCACCGTCCAGGCACCAAAGTCGCATGCCACTGGGTCCCGAGGGAGGTGCCAGCCAGTGCTCGGCTGGAGGCGCAGTGCTATCAAGGCAAGGCTTTTAGCGGTGCCTACCTGACCAACGTGCAACCAAACCGCTCTCTTTGGGGAAGAAGTGGGGGCTCTATTCTAATTTAGCAGGTACTTCCAACAGCAACTTCAGCTTCACTCAGAAATACGCTCACACTCTGCCCCCCCGGAAAGAAACAAAAGAAAACAGCAGCAACAGTAACTACCACTGCAAGACCAAAACTCTGCTAATCAGAGACAGGAGGCTTGATGATGCCTGCCATGAACATCACCAGTCCTCAGCAGCGTACTCAAGAAATGCTCTTGATGGGTGCTGTGGTCTCAGAATTGGCAGAAAGAAGGGGGAAACAAACAGTATGCCTCTGATGCAATCAAGAACAAAAAAACTAACTGCAGTACAATGTGGCCAGGAAAAATGCTATGTAAAACAGAGTTTAGAAGCTGACATAAGGGAAAGATTTTACCAAGCCAGCAGATGAATGCAGCTTCGCCAGACATCCATCCTTTCTAGCAGGAAAGGATGTGCAACCTACATTTATTCCTTATGAAGTTACTTTGTTTTGCTGCTCAGAACAAGGGAATGATCAGGTAGGACAGAACAGCATCACAGTATCCCCTTCCTTTAAAATGGGGAGAGCGTTACTTAGATCTATCCCCTGCAGCTTATAAAGATCAACGTTTCTGGAATACTCCAAATATTGAAAATATAACAACATAGTTAAACGCTATTATTCTGTCTTTGATGTTCTTCCTTGTTTTTATCTTTTCTCATGGCCTAAGACGTTTATGCTTGCACAGCTCACTTACTGGAATTATTTTGCACACAAGAATGATTAAAGACACAAAAGTAACTCAGCTTAACATTGCTCGAATACTCTCAGGTCCTCTTCCAGCAGCCCATTAGTGCTAGCAACCATCTGATGCACTCTCCAGCAGACAGTAAAATAGTATCACTTATTACATAGCCTACCTTGTAATGGGAGCAGTTAACAGCAACACATAACCAGCAGTTTTGGCTGCGTGCTACAGCATCCAGCATAATCCAAAAGCAACAGGCTAGAAAATAACTTGCCTTTAAAGCAGGCAGAGAATCAAAAGATCGCCTCTGAGTCACAGTGGTCCCTCAGTTAAGTCATTTTTTGTGTGTGCTGCAGTAAAACAAAGCCTGCACTTCGCACATCAGTATTTTCAAAGTCGGGGCAACAATGCCTTAAGATATTTCACAAATTTAGACAGAATTGAGGTTGCATTGCCTTTTCATTCAGAAGGGGCTTTGAATCCATTTATGTAAGCGTAGAGGAGAATTTGGCTCTACTTTATACACTCTAAACCCCGATTAAACTCCTGTTCAGCCCTCTCACTTTAAAACCTGAAGCCTTTTCATATCTCCCCATAATTTTTTTTAAAGCAGCAGACAGAAGTACTTCTGAAGGCTATCTAGATGGAATAAAGCTTTTTTATCAGCGAGCAATTCCACTTATTAAATGCTAAGCCTATGTCAAATTCACATCTATGAAAGAAGTGGATTTCCATCAGTATTTGACAGCAGACATTATAAGTATCATTTCCAGTCCACATTTTTAACTCGGCAGGTCCAACTACTCTGAATGACAATCCGTTCACTGCTGTTAGCATTCAATGAGGACTGTGCCATGTTTCCTACAATCAAGAAAATGCAATGGAGACAAGTATTTTATACTATTGCAAAGCTTTATGTTAATAAATGGTCTTATTTTTTATAGCTCATGTAACCACAATTAATTTATAAAATACACAGCGGGTAGAGAAGGCAGCTAGCTTTACCTACGAGATGAAAACTAGACTTAGTATCTTTCAGCTTTTGTTTTAGACAATTCATTTTGCCGGGATTGGTCAATTGGTACTTCAGGGTAACCAAAACAACAGGTATATTCAGGTGAATTTTGCCAAACACTTTGGCTACCACAAAAGAGAAAATATTTTCCAACTGTTGGGCTAATTTGGTTCGGGTACAGCAAAACATTAAAAAAAAAAAACTTAACAGTTTATTCCAGCAGTTGCTGCATGAGCTATACTGACACTTCTAGCAGATGAAATTTCCAGGCTCTGTTAGTAAGCGCCTGCCCACCCTGAAATTCCTGTGAGATCTGCAAGCGCTGTTCCCTCCCACCCCACAAGCCAGGCCCCCGGGCCACGGAGGGCCCACGTTGTTCTGTCCACACCGCTGTCGTCCTGCACGGGAGAAATCCTGGGCATCCTGGTTCCTCGCTCTGAACCAGCTGAAGGATGGAGCAGTTTTGGTCTCCCATTTCCACAGGCTCCTATCTTCATATTAAAAAGCTGCAGCTGCCTAAAGAGATAGTAAAGCCACCAATTCCCATCTGCCAGCACCAGGACATACCCGCCCGGTGGCCTGTCCTTTGCGCCCCAAGGGCTGGTTGGCAGCCCATGCGCCAGGACCACAAGCCCTGCGTGGTGCCCTCACCCGCGAGCCAGCCCAGCCCTCATGCAGAGGGGAACGTAGATCCCGGCCCTGGTTGGAGAGCTTCGCTTCTCCTTTGGGGGAAACCAACACATTTTGCAAATGCCAACACAGCTAGCTTCAGAAGCCTCAGAATAAACTATTCTGACATATCAGAAACACTGCATTTGACACCAAAAAGAAAAAAGCAGTTTTCCTTCATTTCAGTGAGAAAACATCTCTGAATATTATTCAGATCAGCCCAACCTGATTTTTTTTCCCCTTCTTCCCACATCTCCAGTTTGGCCAACTGGAAGCATCGGGTATTCACACAAAGCAGACGCTTTCTGATGCAAAATAAATAGAAAAAGCCCCATGGGAAGAGGGCTAGTAGTACAAAAAAGGAATACAGAAAAAAATGCTAGCCTGCTTCACAGCCCATCTTCTACAAGAAAAGAAAAAATCCTCTATCATTTGTGTTAAGACAATACTTGGATGACCAATCTAAGACAAGCGTTCCATTGTGCTCAGGAAAAGATATCAACCCAGCTAAACAGACGATAAGGACAAATAGCTGGAGAGGAAACAAAAGCATGAAGAAACTAAGCAACTTACCCAAGGCCACCTGAGCTTATTGGAGGAGCCCCAGACAAAGCCTGCGGGCTGTGCTGCCCAGGCACTAGCTCATGCTGAGCCTGACCGCCTCCCCCGGGAAGCTGTTCCTGAGGAAATATGTGAGATAAGAAGACTACATCTGAGAAGTTTTAGACAAAAAAAAAAAACAACTGTCCCCTTCCACCAGCACCACTACGCTGCAACACCCGGCTCTCAGCGACGGGGAGTGATGCAGAGGACGCCTGCCTGCCTGCCAAAGCCCAGAAGCACAACTACCATCAGCTAAGGGCATTCTCTGCACTACAGCAGCTTACTGCACAGTCTCGAACCCAACACAGCACTCATGTCTTAAGCCCTTGCATCTTGCTTAAGCTCTGAAAACTAGATAACAAAAAGGTGACCTATCTATCTAATTTTCAGAGTGGCTGTAATATAAGCCCTGTCTTTTAAGCTAAACTAGGCAGGCAGGTCTGGAGATGCTACTTTTGTCTGGGATATGAGTGCATATTGAAGAGCTAAAGAAATACACAAACACAATATTGTCAACACCAGGGCACCTCCTCTCTTGCAGTGTGGCATTTCTTAGGCATTTTCATTTAAACAAAACCTCTGGGTCCCTTGGACAACAATCCAGTTTTGATTATTGAAATGACACCTTTGGAAAATGAATTCTAATTCCATTCGTTTTGTGTAACACAATCAAGGAATAATATTTGTGTGAATAAAATAGAGAATCTGAAAGCAGCAAAGCTGCAGTTAAAGTTACATGAAAAAACAACACTTTTTGCAGCATTTTGAATAATGAGTACAGGAAATTATGATGTGCAATTGTATGGGCAGAGAAAGCACAGATGACAGTGTTTGTCTTTCTTCACTACAGATCAGCAAAACACTTGGGAGTGTTTGACTTAAAACCAACTTTCCCTCTTACAGATCTTCTTAATGCTCACTCTCACTGAGATGAGAAAACATTAGAACAAAACTAAGTTCACTTGTGGGTATTGGGAGAGACAATGCAAACATCTGAGGTTCTCTTTCAGCTCTATTTATCCAGTTTAATTCTGTGGAATGTGTTTATGGCAATTTCTCAAAGTTATGTTGATTTTACAAGTAAACAATGCTGCCTACTTACAGTTAGATCTCTGACTAAAGCAGCATTAACCTGCTATTTACCAGGAAGCAACCAATTTTCTCCTGAGCCAGTAAACCGTTCTACAGCCATTAACTTTTTATAAATATACATCGATGTTGCTATTAATCATTAAATACAGCTACTAACACAATCAAACATTAATCACTAATGACATTAATTGCTTGTTTGTCACAGCCTTAGTAGTCTCTTAAGCAAGCAAAAGCCTCATTTATTCCTGGATGAAAACCACATCATTTTCCAATTACACTAGCGAGAGAATTACCAAGGTCTTCACTGACAACTGTCTTCTCTGAAGATTATATACCAAATGCATTTTTCCTCACAAAAGAAAGTTGTTTAGATAGTGTGATGTGTGTTCATTCACACTCTTCTTCATAACAAGTCAATTTGCCTCTGGATTTCCATCTCGCAAGACTTGCAGAACTTAAGATGGGCATGAGGTACAAATCTGTGAATCATTAATTTTTTGTGTGTGTTTTTATTTTTTGGTGGTTTTTTTTTTGTTGTTGTTTGGTTGGTTTTAGTGCCTTTCTTCTCCCATTACATATCAAATCCCCAGGAGTCCTCACTCCTGTGGGTCTATCTCCCTTGTTAGTTCATCTCCGCAGACTATTCTTGCTTCCTGTCATCCTTCCTTACATCCCTTCCTTGTTCGAGTCTCTTCTTTTCTAGCTGCAGCCAGAGTCATTTTCCATTTGCCTTTTCCTCTTACTACTCAGATTCCTCTCCAAAGCTTCTCCACCACCTTGGCTCCATCTCACAAGCATTTTCCCCTCCCAGCATCCTTATTTCAGATGGCAGGACAGCTACAGCGAGACACTCAACTCCACCCTCACTTACCAAAAGCTGAGTGTGCCACTTTGATCATGTGCATCAACAAAGAAAACACTTGGTTAGTCTGCCTCTATTCCCCTGCTTTTCCAACACCCTCTTACCCTCTTTTTCCTGCCCCCTCTTCTCAGAGACAAAAATGATGAGAAATAAAATGAAACATACTGGTGCATAAGATTGGTGAGGACAGTTTCTGTCCACCCACGCAGTATGCCCAGGTGGGTGACAGAAGCAGCGCAAAACACGCTGTATCCCCACTGCTCTCCCACACTGGAAAAACAAAACGTTGCACAGGAGTCTCAGGAACTCCAGGTTTCTGCACCATGGTGTACAATCTTTTGCAAATCAGGTATTTGATTCTAAAATCAAAAGGGAAGCAGTGCAAAAACAGGCAGGAAAATCATTCCGGCCAGCTACTTGCATTAATCTAAACACCAACAACTGCACTGCGATCACTAACCTGTATGGAACATCCTCAAACCCCAACAATGATTGGTAACAAATGGTATGGCTACATGCTTTTGGTTCTCTTGAGTACATGACACATTAGAAACTTGGAAGCACGTTATTTCTTAAAAAAAATACTGAACTGAACAGTCTGCAGCTATACTGCATAACCAGTAACTTTGGAAGAAAAATTTATCAACAACAGTTCTATCTTCACTTCAGAAAACAGACGAGTTAAAAGGACCAGAGAGCATTTGCAACCAGACCAACTGTTAACCCACCTAACCAACTTAAAGTTACTCGGGAGCCAGCTGGTCCCACAGAACAGCATCCTTCCCATCTACCCAGGGACGGCATTGAAGAAGCAACATCAAAAACCCCACTGTTCAGCTGAAGCCGCAACAGGAACCAAGGGTCTCCACTTAGCTCCCAGGGACCCCTAAGGAAACCAGAAGTGCCGTCAGGACAGGCAGCAACCTGAAGGCTAACCAGGCGCGGGGCTGGAGACGCGGCACCTCACCTGCAGCAGGCCCCAGCAGGGCCCGGGGAGCCCAGCGGGGCCGAGCACCCACACCCGGCCCCCAGCTGCCCCGACGCCTCCCTCCTGGGCCCCAGCACATCCGAGGGGAGTTTTCAGGAGAAAGTCAAAGCACATTCATCTGCTGGTGTTTGTTCCAGCCTAGTGACCTCTGCCTGTCCTGCACCTCCGGGTACCTCTATCAGCAGCAACACTAAAGTTAAAACTGGGAAAAGGCAAAAATAGCCTTCTTGTTAAAGGTTACTTTTCCTCCTTATAGGAGAAAATATACATATATCAGAGGAGTTCTAAAGAAATATTTTTTCCCCACACAGTCATCCAATCAGGGTTAAATTTAAAAAGCATCCATATGCAGAATAGAAAAGGACACGCTGAAGTTCAAACAGGGGATTAAGTCCCATTCTCATGCAGTTTAACACTAGGCAAATGTTAAAAGGCCTCTCTTGAATAACAATATCCCTAGGACCAATATTTAAATGCTTTCCTGAACTGAGGGAACTAGAACTCTGAGGACTGGGGAGGGGTAAGAATAAAACAACTGTAAATTACTTTTAAGATCAGCGTATTAGTGTATTTTGTTCCATTTTGGTACTTACATTTGCTATTTATGTATCTTTTGTGATCACCACAAGGAGATTTACTCAATGTATTCAAGCAAATGAGTGACTTTACTCAGCGAAGACTTCTCCCTGCTAGAAGACACTGCGCAGCGAGCAACCCTGAGCAGCACCAAGAAGAAAGGCACCAAACTGGGCCTCCCAAACGCTTCACAGCGAGATGCCTGTCACCACTCTTACCAAAGAGTCAGTTCCATAAAAATTTAGTGATTCAGTGAGAGGTCTCCCAAGGCAGAGGCGTGCCTCAGCTTCTCAGACAGCTCCTCTGGGCAGAGAAGGTGGTTTCACCACCCACGAGCATCCTTAGAAAGTTTGGGGAAATGCAAACCCTTGGCTAAGCAGCAGCTTTCCAGCTTGCAGGTCACCGGGACTCAGAGGCAAACAAGCTTAGAACAGAAGCAAATAAACAGACCCAGCGATTTCCCCATTTGCCTCACAAATTAGGTCTCAGTCCTCAAGAACTTCTTTTTCAACCACCTTGAATCGATCTGCTTCTTTCTTAAACCAAGCTGCACAAAACTTGAATGCAATTTTCTGGTGACATCTCATCGATACTAAAGACAGAGCAGCACCTGAATCTTACGTACACAACCCTGCTTATACCCTGAACAAAATCTCCCCTCTTTTAAGCCCCACTAGCACTGCACAACTGATGCACTCATGATCTCATAAAATCCCTGGATTCTGTTAACTAATATACCTGCCAGGCCAGAGAGTCTCCATTTTACATTCACACATTCTATTTTCTTTCCTTGGGCTTCCTTGTCAAGGTCAGCATGGCTTTTGCAACACTAAAAAACGCTACTTAGCACAAAAATACTTTGAGGAATCACAAGACAAAGTCATACTTTCACATACTCATACCTCACCCTGATACAGCCGGGCATTTTGGAAACAAATGTCTTGTGCTAACAAAGTAGCATGCATTTGCAGCAAAACCTACTGTTCTGCTAGCTGAGAAGACTCTACGAAGGTAGTTCACGTGTTTCCTGATTTTTGCCATGTGAAATAGTGATTGTGTCCCAATAACAGTTTTCCTCTATACACCAGTTTTAGTAAGCTCAAAACATCACTTCAGCAAGATGCAGAGGAAAAAAAAAAAAAAAAGGAAAAAAGCCTGGGGCACACACAACAATGACAAAACAAAATACTGAGGAGTTGATCGTTAGGTAAGCAGAACCCTTCTTGTGTGCAGGAGTCTTAGTGAAAACACTGTATGCAACCAAACGTGACCAGTAAGCCATAATATGACTACCTGGGCAATCTTCGGTCTGCCGTTCCCTCACTTTCAAGACCTGACTTCACCACATTACTGAGGGTCCTTTAATATAGGGAGAGCTGTACTTTCATGGGAG
Organism: Anseranas semipalmata; assembly: GCA_013399115.1. Taxonomy (NCBI): domain Eukaryota; kingdom Metazoa; phylum Chordata; class Aves; order Anseriformes; family Anseranatidae; genus Anseranas; species Anseranas semipalmata. Next base: position 1,028,297 of record VXAA01004975.1, on the reverse strand, counting down.
ATGAAGAAGAAAAGCCCAGCACTGTGTTCCCCCAGCCAGGCCAAGGAGCAGAGCTGCTCATGGGGTGGATGAAGCAGCAGCTCTTCTCTCCTGGCTCTTGCAAAGCAGACAAATTAAATGGAAACAGCAAGGTGAGAAACATCCAGCATGTTCTTCCAACTCACAAGGGAGGAAGAAGAGCCAGAGAGAGCGCGCTGTGTGGACAGCTGTAAAGAAAGATGCAAAACAGTTCTGGCACCGGCTTGCGGTGCTGCCAGACAGCACTCCCAGCACAGCTCTAGGTAAACAGAAAAGCGCCTCAATCCTACCATGTGATATTGGGGCACAGCATTAGGCAGCTCCGCTACACAGCTCAAATGCTGCTTTTCTGCAATTAGTGCAACAGGAGTGATGGAATATAATTAACAACCTAAACCTGCTCTGCAAGATTTAATGGCATACAATACAGAACAGAGTAATTTTTTAGTGGATTAACCCCTCACCTTTAAAGAGGGGTCAGACAAAGCTTAGGCAATACATGGAATTAATTTGAGCATCTGGTAATCCTGACCAGGAAAAAGCAAGCCCTAAGCAGCGATGTTAACTTTACTTTTAGCTTCCCCACATCATTGCTTTTAATCCTTCTTTTTAAAAGCTTCAAAGAAAGTTATTCCAAATAAGTAAATGAAAATAAAATGATCCCTGTTTACCTGTTCTTTCCTGAGAATCAAAATTACTTAATTATAGCTTCTTATAGCTTTTATTAATTAGTGGTTAAGATACCCGAGGGTCTGATTTCACCTCAACCACAAAAAAAAACACCATACAAAAACATGTTTATGAAACATATAATGAAAAGTGATCCACACCTTGTAATAGAAATTGAAGGTAAAGTACATTGGAAGAAGGAATTCATTCAAAATCTGGCCCAAATTAATTACAATAGGATTCTTCCAATTGACTCCAGTGGACTTTGGATCCAGTATTCATTAGCTGTGCCCTCAGCAACCAGCAGTGAAAACTCAACAAATGTGTTTTGATTTATAATACTCTCATTTTCAGTGTACTGTTCCGCTCCATTGCACTGTTACCCCACTGGTACTTACAACCAATTTTACACTTGAACTTACCAACATTCGGTACTTTCTCACCTAGAGGATTTCAAACCAAAGTCTTTAAGCAAGTTAAATATTTCAAATCTTAGGTGGGGAAAAAAAAAGCAGAAGTCATCAAGAAGCATGCAGTATTCAGACAGGCCCTCCAATTTCAAGAAGCAAACAAAGGAACTACAAAAGGATCCTAAATTTCCCATTCATCTTCCTCACCACCAAAAATAGTCCAGCTCATCTCCTGCTGACTGCCTCCGCAGTAATTTATAGAGCAAGAAAGACCTGAATGTTGTCCTTTCTATGTACAGGATGAAGACGCAAACACCACAGCGGTGACAATGCCATGCTATTTCTCTCTTATCAGTAGCATTTAATGAAACAAAAATGTTTACAAACTCTATTCCATTTACCCAAGACGGGACAGGAGCAAAAAGCTTTCTTTGTCCTTCACAGTTCAAATTAAATTGGAAAAACTGCACCTGATAAGGTGTACAGTGATTACTTTGTGTGTAACAGCTGCAGATGCTTCTTCTTTAGAAGCCATTTTATCTCAAGAGTTCCTTTAAAAGAAATTTTCAGTAAACAACTTGACTATGACCATACAGGTTTGAATAGTAGACATGTCAATACCATGCTGTGGATCTTCATGTGGCATTGCTTCTGCCATCAGCCCAAATAGACAATTTCCACCCAAAAGTTAATCTTTGTTCTAGAGCCAGTAATTAGCCTTGGGCATGCGGTCAGGGAGACAAAACAGAAATGAAGCCGGGATTTCATAACTCTCCTGCTTCCCATGCTCTAGTGGCTTCAAGCTACTTCCACAAATATCATCTGTTTGGTCAATGTGTATTCCCTGCCAAATGTTCTAAGAAGACAGCAGCAGCCTGAGAGAAGGGAGAAGGACTGCTCATCACTCGCCTTTTGCTGAGTTTGTTGCCCTCCAGGAAGAAACAAAAACTAGAACTGAAAGGGAATAAAACTGATTTAACAGAGTTGAAAATGCTTTCTATGGATTTTTGACTGGGTTTGGCCACACTCTTACCTCACATATCCTATACAGAGCCATAAAAAATAGTAAGGATAGTTATCGCACTCAGGTTTGGAGCCAGTCCTAAACCACCTTGCTTTAGTGTATATTATTTCCTCTGCCAGGCTGCCAACAAAGCAGCAGCCTCTGCAGCAGAGAAGAATCCAAAAATCAAGCCACAGCAGGTGTGCTGCTCTGCCCTGAGGCTCTTGCAGGGTCCAGAAAGCTGGCAGAGCTGGCACCCAGTAGAGAAGCGCATTTGCTCGGAGCTCTGGTGGCCTGTCCACAGCTCTGCACAGCTGTGACGAAGAAGAAAAGATGCCTCCCTTCGGCATGAGGGAGGCTCTACCCTGCAAAGGGAAAACAGCAGAAAAAAAAAAGTCTGAAGTCTGACCATGTAACATTTTAGATCCCTGGTCTGTGCCCAGCCTACTGAACACAGCCAAATCCTTACGAGACGTGGTGACACTTCTCACTAGGAAGAAAACATTAAGTCGGATAGGAAGAGTTGAACTCTGCTGTTCAGAGGGAAGACAGCCCCACTTCCCCACTACATTCTCCCAGGCCTTGCTGCACCCTATAACATCCAAGGTCGGGGCTGGGGGGCTTGGAAAATAAGAGGACAGTAGCACAGCACTGGTAGGAGATGATGCTTTTTGTGCTTTCAAACTCCTGCCCCTTTCAGGAAAGCTCTCATTGCTGTTATCACAAGTTTTCATCCAACATTACCATCAAAGAACGATTAAGCAGGTGGAAATCTTAAATTTTCAGTTTGTTTACATTGTACGTTTGAAAACAGTTTGATCATAGCCAGAACTACTCCCCTGAGGAGTATCCATCAATTTCCTTTGCTGTATATGGATTTTTCACACAGCTTGCAGGAAGAAAAAACATTTTAAAATGAGGTAATGTGACTGCAAGAAAACCCACAAAAATCAGAGAGAATAAACGTAGATGTTTTACCACTTTTTTGCACCTAGCATGAGAACCCCCCTACAACACATTGCTATTCACTTATTTTCTTCTATCCCGGAACTTTTAACGGATAAGAAATAAGTAAGAAAGGACAAGAGAAATAAAAGTAAATAAGTTTCCTAAAGGCCCTCCCCCCCCATCATAGACATGCAGAAAGAACGTCACCAGAATAGTTTTCTTGCCCTGTACACACAACACAAATAACTCAGGCAAGTGAATGTCACAAAAACACAGGCTTTATGCCACATTAGCACTTAATCCACCATAATAAATTTCTACTTAAATTCTACCATGGCTGCAAAGCATTTCAGAACAAATTAAATTCTGTAATAGATCATCTGATATCTGCACCAAAGCAAATAACTACCTTTCCTCCACACACAAGAAAATCAAGTTTTCTTCATTTACATTTTTGGGATAGCTTTGCTCACTTCACCACCATCCAGCTCTTCTCTCCTCTTCAAGAGGAGCGCATCTCCCCTCTCAAGGTATATGCAGGAATTAACAGCTCCCTGTCATTGAAAATGTATTCTTCAGACATGACAAAATAGACTATTGCAGCCACCATGTCTATCTCATCATCAGTTAGCCGGTCACTACCCAAGGAGCATTCCCAAGACGTGGGGGGAAAGGAGTACAACTATGTTTAAGTAAGGAGCAACAGAAGAACAGGTTTTGGTTGGTTGGCTTTTTGTTGCTGTTGTTTGTTTGCTTATGAGGAAAGAAAATGCAGGGAGAAAAGGGAGATATCCAGACAAGGCAGCACCACGATACCCTACTAGTCTTTCAAGGCTCCTTGGGGTCGGCAAGAGCCATCGCCTATGAAAAGGGAGGCTCTCGGTGCTCCGTCGTGCCCCCCCAGACAGCACAGGAGCAGGATTTACGCTGAAGCACTGTCTCAGCAGCCAATTCCTAACGCCCAGGCTCGGTTTCAGCACAACTGACTGTACAAAATCCTACTGCGTGTCACCAGAGGAAGTGGTGGCACGTATTTCCCCAGAGCCCCTGCAGTGAGGGCAGAAAAAAAAAGTGTAAGTGTATGTATAAATGCTCACAGTCAACCTAACCTCACCCAGTTGCTCAAATTCAGACCTTGGTGACTGCCCAGGATCCAGAGAACAATCCCCAAACCAGGGAACATCCACATTTGATTATCCTTTCTCTACTGGCCTCAACCAAGGACTAAAGCTCTCGGTACGTTGGTGCTACTGGCATTGCTTCGAGACACTACAGTGCAACAGCCACGTCCTGCAAAGCACTGAGGTCCCCAAGGTATCCTTAACTTCGTATGCATGGCTCGTCTAAGATCTCCTCAAGCAATTTTGCACTCTAGGATAGTTTTGTCTTGTACATTAGCAGTCTACTAACAATTTAATTAGTTGCATTAAGACAAAGAGAGCAAGCAAGTCTATTAATAAACACCGTTTTAAAAACAGAATCCAGCATAACGCAGGCTCCTTAAAAAAAACTTCTACATAAGAAATAGCTACATCACACTCCAATGAGTAAGTCTGAAAAATGAGCTGTTCAGCAGCACTCCGGCAAAGTTACCTCAGATTTTTGTTACTAGCAATAAGTGAGATTTACCTTTTTTAAAATATCAGTGGTTATTACAAAGTGCATACGCTGAAAAATAAAAATAGCTTCTTGCAAATAATTACGCATACAATATCAAAATACCACCACAAACATCATTTGGAGAGTTTACTTTATGTCTTTTACTATAGGGGTCTGCCTTTGTTCCCCCCATCTTTAAAGACTCTTTTGACACACAAACGCACGCCGTACGCGCACGAGTGCGGGGCCCGGCTGGCAGGGGTTCGCGGAGCAAAGCCGCTGGTGCCGAAGCCTCTGCCCCTGCACACACGCGGGTCGGATCTCGGCTGGCACCTGCCCGCCTCCAGCTCGGCAGCGGGAGCCGAGGCGCGGTACCGGGGGCAGGCAGGGGCCGGCTCCATCCCATCCGGGGCGATTCAGGGGCACGCTCGCGCCGAGCTGAAACGCTGACAGATGCGCCCAGAGGAAGCCGTTAGTTGTTTCCTCCAAGTGCAGGCTAAGCGCAGCATTCGTCTGCGTGAAGAAATACTGACCATTTTTTTAATCATATTTTTTTAACCAAACTAATAGGGCTCTAAGTGAAAATGAAAGCATTTTTTCATATGTTTAAGTCTGATTGCTTAAAATCTGTTAAAAGTGTTAGTGCAGAGTAGATGTATTGTCCCCATGTTCACAGTTATCTTTACTCTAGATTCTGAGAATTCTAGAAGAACTTTACAGTAACCCTCTTTTACCTAAGTGATACATGCTTCTGAAAATACAAGCCTGGGGTATGCCGAGCAGGTAGTGAGCAGGTACAGTATAAAGTCTTATTTCTGCTCCCAAACCGTTAAAAAGAAAAGGCTCTAGCCTTAAAAGAAAGACAGCTCTGTTTACAGGTTGAAGTTCTCCACTGAACAAAGAGCTAAGCTGTGCCCATGCATCATCTTCATTCTCGCGCTGCCATCAGAGCCACCCAGTCTGCCAGTGATGGTAGCTTTGAGGGCCCACCTTCATTTGACCTGCTAAACCAATGCTCGTGGGCAACAGAGACAAGGTTCCCAGACAAAGCCTGGAAGCAAACGACAACTTCAACGTTGACAGCGTATTTTCTTTGCATTCTCCACACTGAGAAGTTTTCTCCAGTTTACTGCCTATAAAATAGGAATCAAACAGCAAAGCTGTGTGTGCATATGAACAAAGTTACTACCTCCCTCACCCCTAGAACTTCAGTAGAAGACAACTTTTCAGAGACAATAGCATTGAGGGGAGCCACAAATACCCTCCCAATGCTGAGATGACGGAGGGACCCTTTGCAGCTGGGTCTAGATGCCTCTTATTTCATATTTTTTCAGCATGTAAAAGCTTCATAATCTCAACGCAAATGCATTGCTCACAAAAGCGAGAATCCAAGGGTATCAGCCTGACCTGCACAGTCTGTGAGCAAACTGAAAGAGAAAACAAACGGCTGCTGACTTTCTTGAGACCGTCATTGAGATTTTTTCAGCAGATTAGACTGCTGTTAGGTAAATGCTGACTAAATATAGAGTGCCGAAATGTTTTTTAGCTCTTTGAACTGTATGTTCAGAAGTCATGCACACTGAAGGCCAAGCCGATGAAACCATCTATTGCTAATTTTACTCATTAGGAAGAGCTTAACTTTTTTCACTTGCTTATACACTTGCCAGCTTTCAACTCTGAGCTGAAATTTTCCATATCAGGTGCCTGCTTCCAAAGAGGAAAAAGAATTTAAGAAGTATCAAAATAATTCAGCAGTTCCAAGAGCAAAGCTAGGAAAAAGTAAGTTGCTTTGCTAACATTTAAGCACTCTCCTGACCTCTCTTCAGAAGACATAATTGCACACAAGGACCTACACTGAGTACCCGACTTGGCAGGGCTTGACCTTACTAAAGTGCATTTGAAAGATCTTTGTGTGTAATGTGCTCTTAGATGGGGAGAAATATACCACTTAAGCTCACCTCAACTTGCAGTCTAAATGTGAGCAGTGTGTGCTGCTGTTCTTGCAAGTTGCCTTTTCTCATAGAAGTGGACAGGGGGAGCAGTCAGTTGCAGAAAGCTTCTAAGAATCAGGCCCTAGAGCAGCTGTCTTTACTTTCTGGAATTTGTTTCTACTGAACAAAAAGTGTTACACACACAGCCAAGAAACAAAGAACTCCCTACTTATTCATGTTATATGGCTGCCCATGACCAGGAAACCCAAATCTCTGATGTCTCTCCCCCCCTGCAGACTTCCAAGACCAGAGACACATAACAGTATTCTTGCCAAGCGTGAATAGCAACACGAGGGACTAGGAAGAGAAGAACCAGCTCTCCTAATCTTTGTGCTGTAACAAACCCATCAGAAGCTGAGTGTGTCAAGAAACAGAATGAGTAAGCAGTAAGTGGGTGGTTCAATATGTTCATTTTCCTCCACTATTTCCATTTCAAGTGTCAGCTTCCCAAAATGTATTTAATTTGTACTATAAATTTTGATTCCAAAACTCTTGCCATGCTGTTCAACAAAACAGTCTGCACATACACATGTAAGAGGAAATATTGCACAAAACCCTAATGACAGTAAGGGCCCTTGTATGAAATCTGTTGCAGCTACGTTTGCTTCCAGATCTGAAATCAAATGGTAAAGTTTTTGGCTGGATGGATCTAATGACAAATGAGAAGCAATCTCCCTACCATTTTTCCTTCACCACCCGGTCTATACCAAGGTTTCATCCAGCAACAGCAGCAGATTGCTTAGTGTTGTCAACGAGTTTTCTGTGGGCTCTTAATCACTGCTGGAGCCTTTATTATAATAATATCCTTCTGACTCCTCATTGCAGCCCACTGTTACGTTACTCCAACATACCACTACTTTTATTTCATCTTTGGTATCTCCAAATGCTACAGAATTCATGAAATACTTTTCTGGAAATTGCCTTCAATGTAACTTGCAGCACTCGAAAGGCTCCTTGGTCTAAGAGTCTGAGGAAAGCAAGGGGCCATGACTACTGTAATTCATGCCATAAAAAATAAATCCTCATTAGTAAGAATTGTAACCAACAGTAAAGCAACGTTTAGCGAAAGGCAGGAAAACTTACTGGTCCAACCTCAGAACACACCCCTACTGTGATAGTAAAGAAAACGAATCCCTAATGATATATTACGCATCCATCAAAACCCATTACTCACTCGAGCTGAGTAGGAGAGCATAATTTTGCAAGCTTGTCATGGGGCAGAATTTACAGTGCCAGTTCTAATTTTGTCACTTTGCTCTGGAAGTGTGATAAAAATCACAAATAAATATTAAATAATGAATTGTAGACTTAAACCTGCAGTAGTTGCAAAAACTGTTAGAACTCCTTTCAGTTATGTTGCTGTAAGTGCCTAGTCTCTCTTCGAGCCCATCCAAATACTGCTGCAGAATTCAATTACTTGAAAAGGTGCACAGAGCAGGCAGGCAAAGCCAAGCCTGGAATTATTATTTATTATCAATACTGTCGTCAGTCCTTTAGATCTTACTCTGGATCAAGTACGTACTGTGTCTGAAAGGGTGAACACAGAACAACCCCCTGCACTAGGAGAGCCGCAGGCTCACCTCCCAAACAGGAAAGTCCTGCACAAGGATGGGGTGGGGGTAAGAAGTGGCACAGAAACTGCATGAGCGAAGCCTTACGCAGGCCAAGACTTTTCTCAGATTCAGACACGGCTCTTTTTGAGCAGGTCTTCAGACCCACTGACCTTTTTCTTTTGGAGCATTGCAGAACAATCTGGAAAACAACAAAGTAAAGCCACCAATTTTCTCTCTGGGGTACAGCACAGTACGTTCTCCTCCCAGCCTGTCAGGGGACAGGGATGATTTGCTTCCCCGCTGATAACGCTGGAACACTGCCCGAGGAGCAGAGAATTGTTAAGATTAACTAGTGTCCCACAATTAAGAGTGTCACGGGCATCCTCCTTTAGCTTTGTAACATACATAAAACCTTGAGCTGTCCTTGAGAACACTTCAGGTTTCTAGGTCTTCCCTGCCAGCACTACAGTAAGTTTTCTACTGAACCATGAGCCTTGCATATAAACCCGTTTCTGTTTTACAATGCCCACAAACGGAGAAATCCACAGGGCCTGTGTGCTGGCAGCTGCTGCTTAACTATAGTCAGCAATTATCCCATTACTATACTTAAATCATTAATGCCGGTGAAAGTTATTTTCTCTAAGTATTTACAACATCCCTATCAGCAGGGCATCTGTTCAGGTGGTTTACAGTTCAGGTTTTGACATCTCCGCTAGTCGGTGACCTCAGCTATTTGCAGGTCAGGTATCAGCTGAAGTACGCGCTCAGATACAACCTCCTTATGCGATGAACCCCCGATCTGAGACTGAAAAAAAATGCAGCTTTGTGAAAACACCACCAGCTGCTCAGTACTCTGTTCTCTGACAAGCTGCAAAGCAGCTCCTCTTGCAACACTTCACCCTTTCTGTCCTGTCTGTATGAAAACTGGACAAAGACATATAACGGCAATTGGTATAGAGATGAGCCACATAATTCAGTCCTCAAATAGATTTTGCTTTAATTCAAATTCTTTCCTGTTGTTCATTCCCAAAATATACATCACTTCACAAAATCAAGTTATCGTCCACAGAACCACAGAAGTGACACTTCTTAACCACAGCTGACCCTGAATTTTTCCAGTGCAATAAGCTGTGAGTTTAGAAGCTGTCTGCAGACTCCAGCGTGTGCACTGAAACAAAGTAAGAATTTTTCCCCCCCCCGTAAGAAAGAGCAAAGTAACTTTTCCTAAGCCTGAATTTCCTCACAAATCCTGTTCCATGCCTAACACCACTAATACTCAATGAAAAATAGTCAAGGCTGACACCTTTATATTCTCTTCTGTCCCTTGCCTGTTGCAAAGCATCACAAAAAGTTCAGGGATACCACACCCTTGTGGAGCTCCTACACAAACTACACTGAATGTCTTTTGCTCGTCTCTTCCTTCAGCGTAGGAGTGACAGGCCCAAGGACACCTTGGAAGCTGGGCCAGAGTTACTTATGCAGCCCATGAACGCAAAGTGCCATTATTTCCATAGCAGCTGTACTCTTCACATTCATTCATTTACAGTCTCCTACCAAACCATTTGGCTTTGGGCGTGTGAAGAATCACGAACAGAACCTGCTGCACATGGACTCACACGGCAGAGGATCCGAGCAGGGCCCTGACCCAAGTGATGTGAACGATGCTTTCAGATCGTACATTTCACATTTTTATTTTCTGCTGAATCACTTGTTTCTGTTGTTATCAGAGAAGGGCTAAACAAATGCAGCTGCTTGTTTTTAGATCTAAATGCATTCATTTTTTAAATGAATGTTTGTGTACAGCAGATCAATCTTACAGCCTTTCTTCATTTACTGCACATCTCAAGTAGACATCATACACGCGGAACAGCTTCACTAGCTACATATAGCACACATTCAGCAAATTCACACAAAGTGTTGGTTTTTTTTCCTGCAAGTATTAACTCACTCAAATCAATTCAGTTTTGACTAGAGCATATAATTTACTTCTTACCTCCAGAAGAACAGATTTCTTGCCAAATATGTGCAAGATCAAGATTATGAAGTTGCATATGAGCGCATATATAGTCATACTTTTAATGACAGAAAATATTTTCCTTGTCTTCTGTATGCATCTGTTCACATCCTTAAGGTCACATTTTTGGCCAATCAAGAAAAATGCCAACTCAGAAAATGAGTTTCACAAAGACAGATCTAAATGATATATTGGGATTACAACACATGCATTTTTGCTTATTTTATGAAATTTTCATTCCCACTATGACAAACAGGAAATAAGTTAACCCATCTCTGCTACTTCCCCTTTTTGAAACAAACAACAGGGGGTCCTTTTTACTTGAAATTTATATACACAAGGGCTTTAAATAGCACTCCTATGGTCAGCAACAAACCAGCTTTACTGAATATGTGGAGTTTTTGCTGCTGATGGCATACCTCAGAGCTGACTTTACCAGCTTCCAGCAAGACTAAGTTACACAAGATTTTACAAAGGTGACATGTAACACACACTCTTTGCACACGCTAACAGAAGATGCAGCACACTAGGCTAAGATCTGCATTCAGACAGTGTTGAATGTACGGACTCTGCATCAAAGAAATACCCAGTTTTTATCTTCTCCAGACATTCACCAGGGAGCAGAGAAGTCTCTGCCTGTAACATGAACAATCATGACATCAGAGCCACATGCTTACCAAATCACTCCAAAATGAGAATTGGGCAGAACTTGGCTCAGTACAAATGTCTAAAGAAAGTTCAGATAGCAGACTGATGATAATGTGTCCTCGGGGATAAGCTGTCTTATGTCCTGTCTCCCTGTAATTTGAAAAGCTGCCTTCATTAACATTTACAAAGCCCCATCCACAACTTTGCAGCAAATACAGGAAGACAGTATCTGGCGCAGTTAATCTTATTTTGCTGTGATTTACATCACAAATTCAGTGGGAGGTCATCTGGTTGACAGCGAGGGTAAAGAATGGACCCACGTGTACAAAAGTGATGCTTTAGAAGTCCATTTCCATGATTATAATGAATAATCCAAGTGAAAAGCTTCTCATTTCTCAAAGCACTCCAGTCCATGTTGTGTCACTGCACTAGAATATACTAAGCTTCTGTTTACATTACATGAATTTCTTGGGTAGTAATAAAACCACTCAAGTTATTTTTGTATTTACAGATCAGCTCCTCTGTGCGACAGACAACGTTTTCTTCTTCGCATGTCCCTGATGCACAGCTGCGGCAAGTTCAGGATCTATATGGTACTAGCATTTATCAACAGAGAAGTATCATTTGGGAGAATTGTACTACCTTCTTTTTATAACAGCTGCCTCCCAGAAAAGTTTACCTACTCCAAGTTTATCCTCTAAATTGACCTTTTATAAACACTTAAGTAGTAGCAACATAATTTAATATCCCAGGCTTAGCTTTATTTCCAAGACTAGACACAGCTACTACAGTAGGGCTTACGGTCACAGAATCACTTAGGTCGGAAAGGACCTCCAAGATCACCAAGTCCAACCGCTAACCTAGCACTGCCAACTCTACCACTAAACCACGTCCCTAAGCACCACATCTACACATCTTTTGAATACCTCCAGGGATGGTGACTCCACCTCCCTGAGCAGCCTGTTCCAATGCCTCACAACCCTTTCAGTGAAGATATTTTTCCTAATATCCAACCTAATCCCACCACCACCACAACTTCCGCCAATGCAGCAAGTCCTTCTTGCTTGGCACTACTCGAACCTGGCAGCAAGACCCTGTGCTCTCAGAAGAGCCAGGCAACCAAACCGGGGGACACGGAGAGACCCGGCGTCAGTCGCACACCAAACACATGGCGCAGTGGGAATCATTGCAGAATCTCGAGCTGGTTACTCCTTAAAAATAAAGCGAGAGCTCACAGGCCTAACTTTTTACGCATTACTAACACAATCCAGGCTATAGCAACTAGATGCCTGACACTTGCTCCTTTCAGGCTAAAGACCATGCCAGCCACAAGTTGTTTTGCTCATGTAACCCAGTGTGCGTGGTGGATTCACTCGCCCCAAAGAAGCATTTCTCAATGAACAGCTGAAGCAAGGCTCCTCCTACAGATGCATGCCCCATTTCCTACACTCCAGCACTTCACTTACCCCAGCTCAGCTACCCATAGCCCTCGGACATCCCCAGCACCCTACATCAGGTCCTCACATGCTCCCATGGACCTCTAGCGCTTCCCACCTTCTAGGCCCTCTCCCCCCCCAGCATTTCTCAAATTTGAACATGTTGCCCAGCTTTAAAATAATTATACTGGTGCCAAAAAGAGCTGCAGAAATATAGACTGCATGATTGCACAAGTCTTATTCGCTGCAGTAACCAAGTTAATCACATCCGTGCCCGACATCTCTGTACTAGCACGCATGCCCAGTACAAAGCTGGCTCCAGCAGTCTATGCAGTGTTCAGCTTTGCATCCAAAAGCAAAGTTTTTAATTTCGCTACCTTATTCTACTGTATTCCAGACACTTCTAAAGCTGCTAGTGTTATTATTGAGAGAGTGATGAGGAGACAAAGTCAACCAGAAGCTCATCACAGGGAGTGGATCCAGCAGTTTCTTCCACAGCTAGTTATCCTGAGGTTGCTTTAGCCCAGTAACAGTTATCCCTCACTGATGCCAGAAAAAACTAATCCTTTAAATCCGATCTCTAATTCATCTTGATCAAAATACAAAAACACGATGTTACAGCACTCTAATAAGGCATATCTAATCATTTAAACATCTTCCTTGGATTAACAGCCCCAAAGGCAAAGTTTTGCTAAATAAAAGTATTTTAATACTGACAACATCCATGAAAAGCCTGAAGGATTTCACTTATAATCAAGCCTGCAATTATCTCTACTTCCTACTTGCACAGCAAAATTGACAAAATGAAGACAGGCAGAAGAAATAGAAATTCATCCACCAGCTTTGAGACCTTTCTAAGCCTCAGAAGAATCAGTGAGACAGCATTTAGAGGAATGTCCCACCCAGCACAAGGAAAGCTGGCCTGGTCGATCCCTCTAAAAAAACAGAACTAAAGAAGAGGCAGCAATGGGTTTCCATTGGTACTTACCGAATAAACTGAAATAAAAACATTTTCTTTGTGTTTTCAATTAATTGGATTTTTCTTAATATTTTAATATGAATTAGTTAGCTAAAATACATCTTAACCAAATTGCAACTGTGTAAGACACCTACTGATTTCATTTAAACTTCATTTGACCAAATGTGATAGGAAAGGAATTACCAGTAAACTAACCCAAGGGAGAGAGTTTGTTGTAAACCATCACATTCTGTTAAATTAATGGTCATGCTAGTCAGGAAAGCAGTACATTGCTTTACAGTGAGAAGCAGTATTTACAATATTTACAGTATTTACGATACTGCTTTATAAATAAACACTGCTTTATGGTAGAAAGTACATTTTGCGTCCAAAATTTTGTAGCTGACAGGAAAAAAGGGAAAGCTTCCTTAATTTGGAACCAGAAGACTGTCACAAAGCATTCTGCAGTAATATGTTGCCTAACAAAGATGCAATAAAAATATTTACAGATTCAGCTAGTACGAGGCTAGGATCATCAGAAAACAGATATCATAGAACAAAGCATCTGGAGGGACAGTGAACGGGAGGACACTATACAAACTGTAGAGAGGCCCACCATCACAACCCCGCAGCAAGAAGAAAACCAAGGCAATTGGGATGGTAATTATAAGCCAGTGAAAAATAAATGAGCATTGGGAAGATAAGAAATGACACATGCATAAACATCCTCTGAAAATCAGAGGTGGAAGTCACATAAGTAATTCTGTGGAACAAAAAGCTCTGAGGAATGAACACAACTGTGTCCCAAAAATATCAATTCACAATTAGAAATTGCAGTTGGATTTGAGAATTTCTCCTTGGCCTTAAATAATGTGCTGTTCTGTGGCAAAAATTAGTAATAAGAAGTTACTTATGAATAACTCATCTTCTAAAGAAGTACCACAGTTAGAGTTCTGTCACTCAAACTGAAGCAGTAGTTAAATCTCAGGTGGTGAAGTTTATTTTTTAGTTTTTATGGGGGTTTCTGTTTTGTTTCTTTCTTTGTTTTAATGTTCTGTGTTCATTCCTTTAAATAAACAAATAACGTGGGCATAAAAGAACTGAGAAATTACTTTTATTTTTACTACTTATATGTCATTACTGCAAAAGGCTTGGGTGGGTGTTTTGGAGGAGGGGGTTGTTTTAGCTGATATTTCTTCATGTTTTAAAAACAAAATGAGAGCTTTTGCTTGCAAAAACACTCAAAAACGAGTTGCAGGAGGAAATTAAGCCAGGCTAAATTGCAGAATTTCCAGTTCTCACTACTACATTAAACCATAACCTCCAGAGCTGAGTTTTGATTTAAGTAACAAAAAAACAAGACATGTTGCAAACACGTGGGCTTAAATGTCTCTGCATGCTGACCTACTGTGAACACACAAAGCCAATGTGCACCTCTTCTCTCTGCCCTTCATACGTCCCAGCGGCTCCAGGCAGAGCAGCCGGGCAGTGTGCTTCCTCCCGCCCGAGGGCTTTTCACGTGCCTTACAACTTCTAATGAGGTAATTTTTCAGTGAGATCTTACTTAGATGGGACAACCCACCAACATAAAGGTTTTTGAGGAGACCAGGCTCTCAGACTAAAGAATCTTTGAAGAATAAAACAGGTTACAGTTCAGACGGTCAAATCTAGCAATAAACAGGCTTCCATCCAGATAGCCAATATGTAACATGCAATATCCAGACATCCAAAATAAATCTGTTTGGTAGCTGACACCAAGCACATTTCTCTTGGTGGTCCCTCCTGTGGGAGGAGGAGGCTTGGCCATGCTGAAACTCTCGTGAGTTTCACAGGAGGGGAAAGTAATATACCTTTTCTATAGAAACACACGTCAAAGCATTTTGCAAAAGCAGCAGGAATAGCTGTTTCATAAACAGCAGACTTCCATTCCACCTTCTAGGCCCTCTCTATATAAAACATTATATACACACACACGTATATATACACACACACACACACAAGTATATACATATATATATATATATAAAACAACATTATAAAAAATACATAATTTGAGAAATTAAACAGAACTACGAAGATTTTGAGTAGAATAATAGCTTGCTGAATTTTGGTAACAGTAGCCTCAAAGAAATAATATTTTTGTTTGGCTGCAGAAATGATCATTACGAAGTCCCTTTCAATTTGTATCCAAAGTAAACTTATGAAAGTTTATTTCCCCCATAAAAACTGCAGGTTGAGATTTTTCATCACTTAAACATTCAAATAACTCATTACATTGTTCAATCAGTGCAGGTCTTGCCATTGTTTTATAGAAAACTGGTTAGCACAAAACTACTTCCATCTTTCAGTTATTTTCCTCATCTACTTAAGTATGGATAACTGAAGTCTGAAATTATCTTCAGTCTCACTAAACAGGCCTAGTATTTTTCTTTATAGTCAGAAATTATTATTTATAGGACCTATAAAATACAACACTATTTGGAGGCTTTTTTCCAACATAAATGGAGCATTAAAAGTGCTGGCAAATTCCAAAAGGAATGTGGGAAGACAGCTAAATTCACCTTTGATACAACTCTACAGGGACAGAGGAAAAAAAAAAAAAAGAATGAAACGATGGGCAACTGAGTCCCTACACAGCAGCAAGAGGTCTTGATTTCAGGAACTGGTAATCACGAATATGCCTATGAAATGTCTTTTGCCCTCAGTGCCATCCTTTCCTTGGGTGGTTTTCCACATATCTGCAGAAGCCCTCTTCCTCACAGAGGGAAGAATTTTACCTTGGCATCGAACTTTTTTTTTTTTTATTATAAAGAAAAAATGCAGGGGGGCTTCCTTTAAGAGCAAACTGAGCAATTAAGATTTGAGAATTAGAATTGAAACCAAAGGACAGGAAAAGGATTGGTTCTCCTAGTGAAGGATTCCCTCAAGGCCAAGAAATTAAGTTTCTAGCAAGGCCTTTGTCAACAGTTTTTTATGGCCTGTCTGGATTGTCACTCTGCCACACTGTATATTGCAGCGCCAGGAGGGGAGGGGGAAGCTCAAAGGGAAGGCATCCAGCATGGAGAGAACATACAAATTCCAGCTGAGCTGACCAAATCCCAAGGTGAAATTGTTTCAGCCTTGCCAGAAAAAGAAAAAAGTTATTTCCAGTAACTCACTGCAGTGAAATTGTAGAGAACAATGAAGCCGGGAAAAAATCATTATTCCACTGAAAAAGGAAAAATGTAGGGAGAAAATGATTCCACCAGTCTGGAAAAATAAGAAACTTAAATAGCTTTAGGACACAGTCCAGCAAAATGTGAAAAACTGAGTACATACCAGGATCAGCATCCAAGACTTTTCAGCTTTTCACGTTAGTTGAGAATAATGTATACGCAATCTTCATCTTTGCATGCAAACAGGATGGATCATTTGCAGAAAGGTAACAGGACATATATTCTGAGATTTAAAACCAACTGTTGCTATAAGAGTAACCAGCAGCTCAACACACAAGCAACATTTGCCATATTTATGACAAAGGTGTTAACATCAGTTTCAGTAAATGCTATTCCAAGGGAGCAAAGCTTCCCCCCGTCACACAGGGCGGGTAGCCACGGCCAGCAGCCAGGCTGGGGCTGTGCCCAAGAAGCCCAGCACAAGAGACACGGCGTGCTCCTCTACTGTAAGCAGGCACAAGAGAGACCAATCTGACATCCTCAAAGCTGGATGGGGAAGGGAAAAGAGAAAATCATTTCTTCCCTAACATAGTGGTTTAAAAGTCTCATCCTTCTGGAGAGGGATGCTCCTTCATCTCAAATACTCCTTTCTCATTTGAGGAAATAATCTTCGCTGTCTTTTTCTGTGCCTCCTCACCTTTTTCTCCAACCTTCTTTTTTAGTCAGTGTTGTACCTGTTCTGCTTTTTGGGAAGCAGAATACACACACACACACACACACAAAAAGAACTTTTATTGGACTGCTTGGTGTCCCTGTAGGTGCTATGATTACCGTCTCTGCCTGTCTTATCTTACCATCTATCTCAAAATTAAACGCACACAAACCATCTTATCTTCTTTGTCCAAAGCCTTGGGTTTTTTTCTTCCCCAAAAAGACCAAGCATGGGGTTTTTACCTCTGAAATTGTTACACAAACTAACTCACCACTAAGTTATTATTGCAACAAAAATAATATAGCTTTAAACAACACTATGAAGGTAAACAAAATAGATCAACTTCTACATGATCCCAAGTTAGTTTTCATGCAGAAACCATCACTCCACATTTTGAAGTCTTGGGACACTGGCAGAGTCTACTAGGGAAAAGAAATCACAGCTCTACGCTTGGTCAAATACAACACAAGCTTCACAAAGTGCGATTCAAAACAAATAAAATTGACATTAATTCTCAACAAGTCTGTTGGCAACACGATATTGTCATTCTCACTAGCTCAGCGATGACGAAGTAGGGAAGCCTGTAACACAAGTCTTCACGCCACAGCAAACCACTCCTGCATGTTCTGACAAGCCCTGATACCATAACGGTGGCACAAGGTGACCCCAGGCAGCACCCCAAAAGCACCTGAGCAGCTGATTTGATACCTAGCTTTGAACTATGCCAGGATAGGACTCATCAGCTAAATGCGTTAGGTCAAAACATGTTACTGAGAGCTGAACCTTCACTAGCAGGGGATCAAAATGACCATGAACTAAAAGCACTGTTTTTTCCTGAAAGTCATCAAATGGGATTTAATCCAGACTTTTATGTGTTGTTTTTAGATCTTTAGTCTATTTGCCTTCCATTTGCCAAGAATCCCCCACTGTAGGCAAAGCCAAAGATCAAAAGCAACAGGCAGATTCTGAGTTAACAGTAACAAGGATATGGTGGATAACAACTGGGGGAAAAATAAAAATAATAATAATCATCAATGTCCAAATCAGAATTCACAGGTTGATCAACACCACAGTGGCTTGACCAGCCATTTGGAGAGCAGTCAGCACACTGGCAAGAGTTTCAAAGTAGCATAGATTGCATTCCAACATACAGGGCAACAAACATTACTACACGGACAAAAGTTTGCAGATGTATGATTCTGTTTGACAAGATAAGTAACGATCTTCACCACTAACTGATCACCATTTTCCTTGCAAAAAAAATAAAACGTTCTATTTTTAAGCAGCAAGATAAGAGCAGCAGCGTTTGGCTGTAAAGATGAGATAAAGCACCTATTTAAAAATGGCTGGCGAACTCCAGCAAAGGCCCCGAGTATTTAGCCAAGGCCTCGTTGAGTCACGCTGCCAGCCTTCTCCCACCGCGTCTCTGTGGTCCGCACCCAGCCTATTTCCCCAAGCTGGCAGACGCGTTCAGTGACGCCAGCCTCCTCCGTTCTGACTTCATCACCAAACACCAGCTTCACAAACAGACAAAGTATGGCTAAACACAATGAAGCTTTCACACACACATTACCCTTTCCTACAGGAAAAAAGCTGCAGGAGAACTACTGTTCAAAAATTTGAACAGGACTCTTGACATGTTTCCCCCTTCCCCATGCCCCAGTCCAATGGCAGGATTTTATAGGCCCATCACAACCTCTGTAATCTGTGTTTAGATACTCCAGCATCAAACAAGCCTTCCCCAGCCTCAGAACTGCTAGCAAGTGCCTCTGCTCTACCACCCTCACTTTCCTGTCCTACAAAGCAAAACAACCCCCCCCAGAAAATCATGTTACTATCCTGTATCTTCATGTGCTTTGGCAATACAGCGTTCAAGACCTCCTTAGCTCCAAAACCTTAAAGGTTCAAAACCTTTAGCTCCAAGCAGACACTATAGAAATTAATACAAGCAACATCTTCTCCAGCAGGATATTTACACAGGTCCCTGCAGCTACCAGCTCTCTGCAAGCTCTGATTTCTGGCCAAGTAGTCCTTCCCATACAAGCCCACTATTGCACTACGCACAATTCACTTTACAGAGCAGAGATCAGAGTGATGCCCCAGGCTGTCCTCCTCCAACTCTTTGAATGCTTCCAGATAGAATTATAGGCAGGTCAATTTCTCTTCTTGCTTTTCACACCTCCCAGAACAAAGTGCAGCGGTGTCTTCAGGGAAGAAGGCACTCAGACAGATCTGTAAAACCGAATATGAATCCATCACCATAATGAGTCATTTAAGTAAGCAGCTAGGCACGGCTGGAAGTGACCTACGGGAGAGACAGTGGTAAGCTTCTCATATAGCGTATGAGCCCTACAGAGGAAGAAAACAGAGTACAGAGCAGTCAACAGCAAAGGCAGCATTAATCATTATTATCACTGGAAACACCATGAAGCTTATCTTTAAAGTTAAGCAACCACTTGAGATGAGCAATACACTCCACTGCATTGCCTGGATTCTTTTACTGCTATTGATCACTAAATCATCACAGAAAGCGAGAAAAGCTTGGCATTCGTTGGTTGTTAGGGACTCATCCGACATCATTAGAAGCTCATTTAAAAGCTCTGTAATGTGTCCAGCCATCTCAGGTCCTTCCAGAAGGATGCTTAATACATCCCTGATGTCTGGAGTCTTAAATGCTGGTGAAGTTAGCTTCTCCAGCCTTTTCCAGAAGAGATTTAAAATCATAACAGCACTGGAACTACCACTATCGATATAGCAGTGTGATAAATACCCTGAATACTTTCTCAATGTAGGAAATTCTTTTATACAGCAACCAACGTACAGTGGCAAAACCGTAAAAAAAAAAAAAAGGTACTTTCTGAACTTGGAAGAGGGAAGAAATAATCAACTTTGCTATAATCTGGAAACAGGCTAAAATGTGGTGTAAAGATCAACGAGTAGCCAAGATTCCTAACTGAGAAGTAACTGGTGATACCAAGTTATACAAACACATAGTGCGTTTGCACCTTTTCTACAATATTCTTCTCTTTCATAACATTCAACCCCATGTTTACATTCATCCACTAATTACTGCATAGGAGCATAAGCCCAAAGGGCTATGTAATGTTATACCCCAACACAGCCCACAAATTCAGCTATCAACCTGTAACTGGAAATAAACTAAGTTCCTGAAGAGAAAATGCACTACAAACAACCACTAAAAATACAGAAAGGAATGACAATCAACTTAGAAAAACATCAATTCATGTACTGTTGTATCAATTCAACAGTATACTTAACATTTTATATATAGAGTCAGAAAAATTAAAGAGTAATTTCCACTGTCCAAACTGCAAATTAGTGTTATTTTCTATAGGAGGCATTTCTTGTTCCTATCCTAAAAGATGCCATTCCTTTACGACCGCCAATATTCAGCACTCATGAAGATCAGCATTTGCTTCTGATGCCAGGAGTTTTGCCAAAAGCTTAATAGTCTTTTCTATCTAAATAGACTATGGATAAAATCCTCCTCTGATGCAACAGGCCTAAAAAAACAAAGTCTCAGGCCTACAACAGCTCCAGGCAAGCAGTTCTGTTTGCACAAGAGCGCTCCGTACTGCGGTTCGTCCCAGCAGCACGATACAGCCCGCACCTCTTCTGCCTCAGGCAGAGCAGCGCGCACAGCAGCTTGCTGCAGAAACCGCCAGCCCAGGCTGCGAGCAAGCACACCAGTTTTCAGGCAAACCCACCGTGTTGTGGAAGCGACATTCATGCTTTTGCATTCTCTGCTTCTTCTGGCACTCGTGTCAGAGGCATTTCACCATCTGCCAAGAAAAGGGCCCCCAGTATTTGTCCACACGCAAACTTATTTTAAGTAAGGACTAAAGCAAATTGCTGTTAGACAACCTAGTACTACCTTGAATTTTAGCTAACTCCTGATGAATATGTCAGTTTAAAATTGAGATGGGTCTATACACAAATTCTTCTTAAAAAATCCTTCTCAAATAAGCCATTGAAACTTACATTTACAGTAGGCCAAAAAGAATAGAAGATAACTCCTAAAAAGCACTTGCAATATAGGCAAGTTACTTGGCAGTGAAAATCGTGTTTTGCAGTCTTATACATACACCTCTGCTGCAATGCTCAATTAAAATAGGCTTTTTTTTTCTTTTGAAGAAAACGTGTATTTTGCAATAATTATGAAGTTTAGCTGCTGGGTTCACTAAAGGAAACATTACCTTTTCCCACTGCTACAGCTGTATAATACTGCAAAACTTAGCCTAAAATGTCAATGCAACAATCTGCAAATTTCCATAGGCATGCAAAGTATATGCAATACATATATAGGTAGATGGATGGGAAGATAATAAACTGAGCAAGTGGAACTATGTTCTTTTGAATATACAGATTATCTAGACCTGCAAACACTTCATTGTTTTCCTTGAATGGTATTCAGAGAACTGTGCAATATGTGCTCCTGGCTGCAATATGCCACAACACAAGTTAGAGACATTCTGCAATCCCTGAGTAGGTGTACAGATGGGTAAGCAAAGTAAATGGCATTTCAACTGAAATGAAGAGTTTGGGGTTATACCACTGCTAAACCACATAAAATGGTCTATCTTTGCAGGGTCATGTCTTTTGTCTCACAATGACTCAAACAAGAAAGGAAATGCACTTTCTTATGTAAAAGGTTGCAGCATCTTTCCTCTCCTCTCCTGGTGAATGGAACTGTGCCCACACTGTTCCTTTCAAATCCTCAAATTTCTAAAAATGACGCCAAATGCACTTGCAGTGGGATAGAGCTCAGTTTATTCAAGCTGAGAGACGAGTATCTTTGGAGAAGTTAAAAGCTGGTCTGAAGGAAATTTGCAGTTCCCTTTCTGCAGAGATGGGATATGTGGAAGACAGACACCAGCTATGCGTCAGTTTTCCTAAGCTAAGAAAAGGTACGGTCCTTTCCTATTTGGAAGTGCTACCAGCTCCCGGTACAGGATCAGTGTACTCTTAAGGCAGGAGGTGAGGGCACAGGGGGTTACTTCACAGGCGGCAAGTCCTGATTCTCTGAAAAGCTGCAGTGAAATCTCTCCCTTCTTCACATGTCTTGGGTGCTGCCCACAGCCCTGCCAACAACGTGCAGCCTTCCGGCACCTCCTTTCTCCTCATTGCTCTGCCATCTCATCGCTCACCACGCTCCTCTTCGTTCCTCCCTCAGTCTCAGCTCTTCTTGAGAAACCAGATCCCATCTAAATGCAAGCCTAGGCATTCGCCCTCAGAAAAGGAAACTCTTCAGGCAAAGGGACGGTCCCCTTAATGGCACTCCAACAGCCACAGGAGTTCGGCATTTCACCGCGTGTGAGACATAGCTATGGTGAAAGACACTGTCTGCTGAAAGGCAACAGTTTTTGGACTGGTCTATGCTCAGGACCAGAATATAACATAATTTAAGTAATATAGAATGGTTTGGAAAAAAAAAACAGCAAGTCTTCAAAGTCAGGAGGTATTGCTGCCAGGAACACTCCTATTTGGTGACCAAGGACACCGGGAAAACATTCAGCAGTCAATTAACAGGCTCTAATTCGATCTCAGAGAGATCTGGATCAGTCCCTTGAAATCAACTACTTGTCCATAAAGACGTAGTAAAAAAGTATGGAATGTGAAGAGATTTGTTAACAGGCATTCTGCATACATACCCCACAGCAACACTGCCAAGCAAGTGCATTTGTTTATCAAGTCTCTTCTATCTTTTCTTCTCTGCTCTAATAACAAGTTTTTTATTATGCTTCTAAAGGGAGCAACTGTTATCTGGAAACAATCCCCTAAAACCCATTCTTCATCAGCTTAAACTAATGCAATTTTGCCAAAAAGCTTCATCTAGCTCGAAGTAGGATCACCATAACAAAATGAACTACATTTTAAGTTTTTACGAGTCTGAAGAAGAAAATTTCAAAGCAAAATAACTGGGTACAGTGATCGGATGTTTGTATTGCAAAAGCTCGGCCCAATCCATCCTCCATTTACAGCAGTGGGAAAATTGCCACTGATTTCACAGACTGCAAAACCATGTGCGCACTCCAAATCTGCACCGCTTTAGGGAACGACTGCCATAGCAAATCATAACATGGGGAAGGAAATCACAAGCAGTACATGTAGTATGACTTGCATTTTCAAACCATCCACAAGCACAACCGATTTCATACAACATTAGAAGGCCGCACGTCCTTCGGGCTGCATCCACACTTCAGAACACATCTGTACTCAGCGCAGCACCAGGGCTCGGGCATTACACACGGAGCGAGGCTGACCCTGTGAAGGCTGCGCGGCTTCCAGGCAGTGTCCGGGACAGGGCTGTGTCCACTGCAAAACACAGCACTTACAAAAAGCGTCTGTCATTTGCTTCATGAATTCCAGTGGCTATGTTTTAGCCAGTGCTCACAAAGTTTTTCATTAAAGCATTTTTATCAGGTAGCCTAGAGGTGTGTCATACTCCAATGGAATATAATTATTTTATTAAACTACTACATTTGTTAAATTCATCTAATAAAGCTCCTACATAATCTCATTTGGAAAAAAGAAAAGCAATCTTACGGTAATTCATTCATAGCACTCTCCCCTGGTAGCTCTGACTTCAAAAGATCAGCAGTCACTCTAGCTGAGCAAAATGCAACTTCTAATCAGATATTAATGAAAATGTTTATAAAAGTAAATTACATGAACAAAGAACATAAAGTCATATGGCTCTTCCAAATAAAAGTACAGCTTGTAAAAAAATTTAATGCAAGTACCCAGAAGTCATCTACATTTACAGTAAGTTGCCCATACTGTATTATACAAGCATCTTAAGAGAAAATCTAATATTAAGTGAAACACAATGCTTTTTATACTTCTATTCAAATAGCAACAGTAGGCTCCGGCTGCCAGAATCCAAGAACATTCTCTTTTCTCAAAAAGTTATCCTGACAAGAAAAAAAATTAAAACACTCCTGTATTATTTAAAATGGCAAAACCTCCCTAAGTGCTATGGGGGCACGGAAAGCTCAGCAGGAGGTGGCCAAAGAGCCTGGAGCCGCCCCAGCACAGCCGGCAGGCCCCACGCAGGGAAAGAAGGGTGCAAGGAGTTGGAGGCAACCACAGAGCTGGCAGGAGCAGGACAGCAGCAGCCCTCGCTCGTCCTGCTCTCGTTGCCAGAGCTGCCGTGGGTGCCTGCAGCAGAAAAGGACCCTCTGGCCTCTTCGCAGCTGCCTTGTGCAGGTGCCCCCCGCTACCCCAGCGCACAAGGTTCTCCCGACAGTCCCCTCAGATATCCAAGGGACTGCTACAGCAAAGCAACTACAGCCCAGGCAAGAAAGCATCATTTTCCTGCCCTGCTGGACACGTGTGGCTGCGCTCCAAGCTCACTCCTGAGCCCTGCTCGCTGCCCTTCGCCTTGTCCCTTGTCCCCTCCTCCTCTGCCCAGCCTCCCCGACAGCCCATCGGCCTCGCCTGCTCCCCCCAACAGCCTCCCCTCCCAGCAGTTGTTGTATGACATCTGCTCCCATTTTCTGAATTTCACTTGAGCTTCTAAACATGCTCTGACCCTCAACTTCAGCCTGCTCAGCCCCACCGCTTTCCCTATGACCTGAGGACTAGTATCTGATCCCTGTTTGAGGAGTTTTACTTCCTATTGCTATTTGCTTCCCACCTTTTTCTCACAGACATGTTGTAGCTAACATCCTCATGCAATCACCACAGCATGCACACACACGTACACACACAGATGTACTGACTTTGCAGTAGGATCCAACGCTACAGAACTGCTAGAATTCATGGAGTCTTTTTCTCTAATGCTCACTGCAGAAGTTTTTGCTTGATTTTTTTTGTTTTGTTTTTTAAAGCAGAAAAGCTTTCCAGAAGATGCATCAACACAAAATGCAGAGGAAGGTACACCAGAGTACAGAAAAACAAGATGGATACAGCTGTTTCCACAAGCAGCAAGCCCCTCTTCAATCACAAATGCACCTCACATTTCATTTAATCAACTCCATTTTCGGTTGCATTTTTTTCCCCAAAACTATCTGAAAGAGCCAAATAAGACGAAACCTTTTTGTAGTTTATAATCAAAGCAGATCAGCAATCCATCAGAACTGCCTAATGCATAATAACATGCTATGCCTACACCTAAAATACACTATACAGGTAATTAGATCTTAGGCTGCAAGGATCACATGGCTTGACAGACTTTGGGTCCAAAAAATAAACCACCAACACTGTACTTTATCTGATTTTTGACTTACCCAAAAGATATGTAACTGAGAAGGCAGATTCATACTGAATAGATATCAGATACTGGCCATTCACAAGTTGTATTCAAGTTACTGAAACAAGTTTCCAGTGAAGAAAGAGGATTTGGGAAACCTAATTATCTAACATCCTAATTATCTACCATCTGTAGTTGTTTACAGCCATGCAAATTAATACATTACAACTTTGCAGTAATCTAACTTATTTCCTCTCTCTAAGAATCACTGAACAAGGTACTGGGCAGCAAAACCTTGCTCCCCCTGCCCCTTGAAGCACCACCAAAGCTGCATGATATAGGTCAACCAGGAGAGACAAGACCTGACAAGATGGAAAACCTCCCGGGAATAATCAGTATGAACGTAATTAATGCTTTCTCCGAGTTACAAAAGTTCAGGATCCTCTCTCTTTTCCCATCTCCCTGTAGCTGTTTTTGCCAGGATTATCAGAGACATGGTGTGAGTGTTAGTTCTCCCCTGAGCGTGCAAAAGAATCAAACCTTCATGGTATACATTTACAGCTAGAAACTTTTAAATCCTCTCAGTACACTAGCAAGGAAGTAATAGTTTGATGTCAGTTAGCTTCCAGACTTGATCCACGTTCAGACTGGCAAGTCACAACAGCATCACCTGACACAAACTGCCCATAATAATCCCCGAACAAATTTTCCTGGGTTAAGTGGCTCTGGAACAGGAATATTGTATCTCACTCTACCTCCAGATATTTATTTAGAATACATCCTGTACACACCCTTAATAGTCAGAGATTTTCAACTTAATACCCAAGTTAACAATGAGCTGAAACTAAAGAAAGTCACTACAGTAATCTCAATAATTTAAACATTTCAGGGACTCAGTAACCGTTAAAACTGCAAATTTCTGACATAAAAATTCCCCAGAGACAGTATTCTACATCAGTAGGCTTCAAAACCAGAAATGCTGAAAGAAAAGAAAACCAGAAAGAACTGAAAGCAATGTTTCAACTGTAAATACACTCTTACACCAACATATACAAAGATGTCTTCAGAACTTTTTTTTTAATATCTAGTAAACATATTTAGCCTTTTGCAGAAGTTAGCTTTTTAACCAATTCTAAGTAGTTTCTGAACTGTAATGTATGACAAAACCTCCAAGTCATATTGGCTAAAGGAAAAAAATAAGGTAAAATACAAGTGTATAAATACCTATATTAATCATCATTCCCCATTCCTTAATAAAGTCATCAAGGTATTACCAAAAAATTACACCTACCAGCTGCATCCTGGAAAGAAAAAAATACGCTAACTAGGTTTGCAAGCATGATCAGTTAAATGTTTCACCACAGAGGATGCATTGTTGGTTCTGCAGTAACCGACTGCATTTTCGCATTTGCTGCAGGGAAGGACAGAAAACTATCAGAAACAAAGTGTAAATGAAACATGAAAGACTCCAAGAAATGGAGTATAGAAACCTTCACCCCTTGATCACAGACTGACTTGGACACATATTAAAATGTAGGTACATATTAAAATGCTCAGCAGCAAGTGTAAGCGACTCTGAACATGAGCAACAGAAAAATATCTGTAAGAAACTTTTCTGGCAAAACTTAAATTCTTGAAAAGCCAGAGGTGCACAAGTAGCTAGCAGAGGACAGCTTCATGGGACCCCTGTGCCTAAAATACTGCCCGAATCCCACTTTATATACTTAAGTCTTTGTTAAGTTGTGGTATGCATTGTTACAGAAAATCATTATTGCTAATTTGACTCTAACAAGAGCTCCACAGGACCTAAATCCTCCTCACTACAATGTTATCTTAGGCACAGCGACACTTGACCTACCAACATTGCTTTGTTTTCAAGGAAGAGGCAGGGGTCAAGCCCCAGTCTGAAATGCCCGCCGCCCTCCATGAGAAAGTATCGTAGTGACAAATGCAACAGTTCCATAGAAAAACTTCTTTATCTTCAGCGATGCTAACTACTGGATATAATTCATTTGACAAAAGCAGGTCTACAACCAGTACAGTTTCTAAGTTGATTTTTTACTAAAAAAGCGGTACATGGAATAAGGGTGCAGTGTTATGAAAATATTGCATAGACTACAGACAGCTGTGCCTTCACAGTCCAAAAAATTCTATATTACTAATTAACAAAAAAGATTCTTTTTAGTTTTAAGAAATTATTACACTGGCAATAACAGAAAACATTCTTTTGTGTCTCTCAGTGTGTTTAAGTTTCTCCTTACCAGATAGATAGCAGGTTAGATAAAGGTCAACCCATACTGGTATCCCAGCTACAGCAGTATATGCATGTGGAGGCATACAAGAAACAAGAGAGTACAAAGTGATCAATCCTCTGCTGCAGCTTCCCAGCGCTCAACAGCTTGTAGCTTAGGGACTTTTTAAGCCAGATGCTTTTGGTGCTTTGTGAAGATCTGCTCCATCAGTATATCATTTTGAACCTGCTTGAACCCATTTACATTTCCGACTGCCACAGCTTTCTGTGGCTGTTAAGTGCATGATTTAATTACATGCTGTGTCAGAAAATACTTTCATTTATTTTAAACCTGCTGCTATACAACTATTACTAGGTTTCCCCCACTTCATTTTCTGTGAAGAATGAGTAACAGTTCCATGTTTGTCTCTCCACAATGTTGGGGAATTTACGTACGTCTTAAATACCACCCGCCAGTTGCCTTTTTCCAGGCTGATCTAATAAATTTCTTGTTTTGTAGCTTTCCATGGCTAGGCATATCATTCTTCCATCTAAATGTAAGTTTACATAGCAAAAAGCTAAGTAAGAGTTACTGCAGAATCATTACAATCCCAAAAAACTCCATTGCCTTCTGAAAAAAAAAAATTGTTATATAGTCATGGTGCACAGACAGATGCATCATGCATTTAAAACATTTAAATTTTGTCACCAAACTTTAGAACACAAGCTGAAAGAAACTAAACCTCACATTCTTTTTTAATCACAATTTTTTTTAAAGCTAAAAACGTCATTAGGATAAATACAACTTCTTGGAAGAAAACAGCTAGTTATCTTGATACACTTCTACTAATCAATTTAATTGCAGAATCCCAGCCCTTGCAGTTCTTAGACTAGCAGCATATGACATGCAAGGATAACTCAACCAGCCTTTATAAAAGTACCTGTGGAAGAAAAAAAGAAGCACGTAGTCTTTGGAAGAACTCCATTAAAAGTAAGAGGTCTCATAGCTCTACTGTGACTAAAGTTAAAGTCCGATTCCTCAGTTCCTACTTTAAGTTCACTTCATGGGCACAATCTACTGTTATTGACATAATGCAGAGCTATGTATGAAGATACTGCAGCGGATAACAAAGATCTAGAAAAAAAAAGCACATGGTCCCAGAAGAATGTATTGCAAGCAAACAAAGCAGAGAGAGAAGTCTGATAAGCACTGACCATACATATCTTGGTAAAAAGTCGCCAAATATTTCAGTAGGCATTACATAAATTACACAGCCTTCCTGCCCATTTATTAAAATGCTTGTACATGCTGATGTCAGAAGGAACATGCTAGAAGGAAAACATCAGTCAACTCTGTTTAGAACCCCACACAGGAAAGGTTGCAAAACATTACATGTAAAGAAAGAAGGAATCCAATTCTTTGACCTCTGTTTTCCATTCTCCTGACCTAAAAGTGGTTGCAATTAACATTTTATTTGCAAACAATTTGCCCTGGATTACTCACAAGAAAAAAAAAAAAGAAATATGGAAACATTTGGAAAATAATTTGGCCAATGTGTGCGCTCCACGTTTAGGCTCATTTGAAAATGGGGCAAGTTCTAAGCTGTCTTGCCTGTCCTCTAATTCTATCTCCCAACCATTATACACTGCTTATTTCAAGCTCCTCATGGACAAAATCCTTTCTTGCTCCAGTTCTGTGGTAAGACTACTTACCCCTCTCTTACATTTAAAAAGAGACAACTAATGCAGGTTTATTACAGAAATTTTCTAAAGCACAAGAGCAGCTACAATCATTTCTCATGGATGCTATTTCAAATTTACCTCAATCTGCAAGCTGTGAACATTAGCAAAGCAAAATGGGAATAAAAATATTCCAGCTACATTTTGTTCTTTTTATACAAATGAGTTCTCTTGTTTCTGAGACCAAATATAGAGCACTTGAATGCACTGAAGATTATCTAGAAGGGTTCATATTTTACTTACAGTATATGCCAAATGTAATTTGCTGCAGGAAAGGTTTTTAAAGCAAGTCTCTGTGCAGTCCTTTACACTTAATTATACTGTGGATACCAAAACCCTCAGTGTAAGCAACTCTGGCTTCCACTGGAACTGTGGTCTCCGATGCTAACCTTGAAACTTGCAGAGCTCTAAAAGACTACTGGGAAAAAATGGTATTAGAAGTGTATTTTGATCACCTAAATCTACAGAATTTAAACTTTTTGTTTACTTTAGTGAGACCACTCATGCTTAAAGCATGCCTTTAAATAATTCGGAGAGAAATTGGAGAATAGAGTCAGGGTGTTCAACGCCTCCAGAATAAAATCTTGCCCTTACTGTAGAGCTTCCACTGCTTTCTTAAACTCCCTTTTCCAGCTGATAAGATCAGTTTAAGGAAAGTGATGGAATGCTTCTCTGGCTACAGACTTATATGAATAAACAGAAATTTTAGATCAAAATAAATATAATAGAACACTGTAAAATTCCTTCCACTACAAAATGCACGATGCTTAAACAGAACTCCTGCATATTAAAGACCTTCAGCTGAAAACTCAAAATGTAAAACAAGTGTTACTTTTAAAAAACATTAATTCCATTTACACTCAACACCTGATGAGTATTCTCTAAGGCACCAGAATCACAGGAATTCCTGAATTGTCTGCATCTTTTAATTCCCATGAATTAAAAGTATTTCCCAAGTTAGACACTGGTGTAATGACAAAGGAAAACTGTGCTTCAAACCACATACTACTCAGACAACCCTGTGGAAAAATAAATCATGCTCTATATGAAGTCTCAACTGCATCATGCGTTAGAGATGCATAGCCTGCAAATTCTCAGGTTCAGATACCTGTTTTCAAACACATTCATGTCAAATAATTTAATTCATCAACTTAAAAAATTAATGTTAAGATGAAATATGTTTTTTTTGTTGTTGCTGTTCTTACTATTTCTATCATAAGACCATTCCAGACCCTTACAGTGATGGTCTGGAATAGTTTTCTAATTTCCAGACTGTGTTTATGTATAGGCATCCTTTGTTCTAAAGCATCCTATAAACCACATTTTCTCTCTGTAACATAACACTCAAGATCAGTCACACACCACCTTTGCCATTACTTCACCAGGCTAAACAAACCATGCTCATGTAGTACTCAATCTATTGACCTTATGAGCCCATCCTCGTTATCCTTTCCACCTGTTCCAGTTTGCATGCACCACTCCTAAACACAGGAAACAGATTTACCCAGTATTTCAGATGAGGCCTTACCAGTTCCTTATATAACATTAATACTCTCTCACCTGTCATAAATCTGTTGATTAACACCATCCCAGGATGTAACTCAAGAAATTTTCTCCAGCTGGAGGACATCGCTATTCTCAACAATATTTCTAATTTCAACCTATAGTGAAAATGCCATGCAACCATTAAAAACATATCTACCATTTGTGACACTTCATTGAGCTAGTACAGTCTGCAAAAACAATGTGTTCTTTCATTTAAACCCAAGATTGTGCATTTTCAATTTTCAAAACCTTCACACAAATCCAACAGAGAACCGGATTTCATTCCGGACCACTTTCAGAACTTTGGTCCTGATTTAGCAAAGCATTTATGTGTTTCTGTAACTTCAAGTTAGAAGCATTCCCATCATATTCATTGGATGCTTTTAGAAGACTAAGTCACACTTCGATGCTTTGATGGACTTAATGGGTTAATATTTCAAGGTGGAACTTTCAAAGGATCCTCACGGGCTCTTTTGCACTTAACTACCTTGGTCTCCTCTGCATGTTAAAGCTTTTAAATGAAAAAAAGCAAGTATTTTGTTTATCCCTCCCTTCTTGGAATGGATATACCAAGTTCTCAGAGCAAAGCATGTGTTCTTTGCTTCTTGCATAGAGCTAGAGCTTTGCCCAGTACTTTCACACATTTATAAAAATGAGTACTCGTTTTGCAGTGTTCCCATCAGTGTCTTTCCAAGTGCAAATCACTACAAGAGGATCACGTGTGACCATACTCTAAATTAACTTTGCCCAGCAGACTTCATTCAGCATCTTTCCAGAAACTAGCGATTAGCCTATGTACTAGCAAGGAGGTTCCACTTAATTGCAAACTACATAACGTTAAAAATTAAACAGGAAAGAAAACCAGCAACAGATAAGCATAGTCAGAAGGCCACTTTCCTTACCAGATTGTAACAAAGGCTTCTAAGATCAGCACTCGACCTGTGAATTTCACATTCAGGGTGTTAAACACACGGCGCTGCTCCGTGGCAATCTGTACGGCACGCATTCTCCAAACGCGCCTTCTGTTAACTTGTGACACTGCATATTTCGCTACTCCAGAGCGAGGAGAGCCATCGCCACCGCGGGAGCCGCGCGCTCTCCCTCAGGTACTTCCGAGGCGTTAGCCGGGCGCAGGCACGAGCCGCCGCGCGAACTTCCCGGCTCGGCCGGCAGCTGCCCCGGGGCGGCACCGCCGGGAGCGCGAGCGGGACC
>VXAA01004975.1:981794-994981 GCA_013399115.1 Anseranas semipalmata | reverse complement strand
CCCCACGGCGACGCCGGGTCCGGGGCCTGAGCGGGCCTCAGGGGCCTGCCCCCGGGAGGCGGCCGCCGGAGCCGTGGGCAGCGAGGGAGCGCGCCCGGTTGCTGAGGGGGTGCTCGGTACGACGAGGGGGCCTGCGTGGGAGCGTCGGGAAAGGGGGCGAAGGGGAGAGAGCGGAGGTGGGAGGGAGGGAATCCCGCCAGGCAGGACCTGGGGAAGAGGCGGTGCGGAAAGGGGAAGGGCCCGGGGGGCTCTGGGCGAGCTGGGGATGCACCGCTATGCAAAACTACCGCTGTCGGCTTAAAGGCGGTAAGAACCGGTGGAGAACTTTGTCTCCCTCCGATTTCTGAAGTAATTTCCTAATTAATGTGTTGGGCACCTGTTGGCAGTCAGTGATTAAGGAGGGAAGACTTGAGACGTAACCTCCTTACCCTAGCCAGTCATTAACTGCTAATAAATGCCTAGCTGCAGGACATAATTGCCACTTAATAGATGTGAAAATTATATAGATTTGTTATATGTAATATTTATAACTCCACATTGAAAAAGAACAGAGCTTCTGTCAAGGCTACTGAAGCGTTTACCATGTTCAACACAATGAAATACTAATTGAGGGACAGATCTAAATCCCACCACACTTTTCTTTTTTTTTTTTTTTTTGAGTTTCCACTTAAATTTGATCTAAAAAATGATTACATCATAACAAATACATGCAACAATTTTTTTTGTTTTGTTTCAGTGAGAAAGGCCACAAAATAAGTAACCCTAGAAGAAGATTAAAAACCCACATTGAAGAAACATTTATCATAAAATATCGGAGCGAAAAATGTAGGAAGGGAGTGGAGGACTCAACTGCAGCCTGTACTGTACAGTGGAGTGAGTAAGTTACCAAGTCATTGCAGCAAAGAGGGGGAAAAAGAAGAACCAACAAAAGCTTATGGTTATATACCCCCATATTGTCACACAAACTGGCCTAAGAAGATGACTGAGAAGGTAATTACCGTGCAGTTTGTTATCAGGAAGAATTATTACTTCAAGTAGAAATACACTGCAACTTTTTTGTATATTTTGTGAAAGCATGTGAAGTTTAATCACCAGTTTAATTATTTGGAAATAGCAAAGTACTGCCATAGCTGCATCCAACAGGAAATTTCTATAGCATGTTGTACACAGACAGATACATATAACACTAAAGAACTTCATCCTTTCTAGGATATTTATTAACATTTCAAATTAGAGAGAGATTTGTTGTCAAGTGCATTTGTCTTCTGAGATCAAAAGTTTAAATTCATTTAGTTGTCACCTTAAATTACAACCTTTGACATCTGAAATCTTTAATGGAAGAGGACCTTCAAGGAACCTAAAGGTTATAAATTTCATAAACATCAAGCCTACAGGGAACACAGCAAATCATATCTGTTTTGTCCCTGAGATGCAGAGGTTATGTATAGTAAAGCTAAGAAAGAGTTTAGTTAAACTTCTCTCCAGAAAAGAATAAAGGGTTAACTGTGTTTAGTACTATATTTCTGGCTACACACCTCTGGATGCCTTTGACGCATCTGTATCTATCTGCATCTATTTCTAAATATGAAGAACCAGGAGTTAGAGGGAAAAGAGCAACTGGTTTTGATGCTTCCCAATACGTTGTTAGAAAAAAAAAAAAAGCTAACAAAAAGAAGCTTTACCCTAAAAGCCCTTATATGGAGAGTTAAAAAAAAAAAAAAAGATTGCTTGCTGATAAGTGTATTTAACAGATATCCATATTAAGATGATCTGATGCAGTCCAGTGTACAAAGACACTGCAGTGTTCTCCAGTTGCTTGTTTGTGATTTGCCATTTGTATACACTTTGCAAACAATAGTGGCTGAAATCATGCTCAGTTGTTTACATTAGAAACCAGTCAAAAACCTTAAATTGGAATAGATTTGCTTCATCCATATTATTTTGTATTAAAAGACTGTGCTGTTGGCTTGTACATGTCAGCATGCTGCAGGGGCTGGGGTCTCCCTGGGGCAGGTAGGGCAAGGCCTTGCAGCACCCCAGCCAGGGAGCAGGAGGGCGTCGGGTACCTCCACAGGGACAGGCTGAGGACAGACCCGGACATCAGCCCGCAGGTGGGATCAGGATCAGGCCTGGTGAGGTGAACCAGGGCCAGACACAGCCCTGGACAGCCAGGCAGGGCCATGGCCTCAGGGCAGCACCATGGGGAGGTTCAGACTTTACCCAAAAAGACAGATTGAGAGCATAATTACAAGAATACGTTATGCAACTTTGAAGTGTTTAAGTTCTTGTTTAGCATAATACATTTCATCATTTTTGTGCTGAATCTTACAGGATATGGGACTACATATTGAGGACAACACTTGAAAGGATCATGTTTTTTGCAGAGCAATGGAAATGGCAAGACAGAGGCATTCTCTCTCTGGCATTATGTTGGACATCCTGGAACACTTTGTTTCCTATGCAGGTAGGTAGTTTAGATGATGGAGGCAGAAAAAAACTTATGTGGACTCTTCCATGGTGTTTCCTGTAGTCTGCATGTAACTGTGCTGCTCAGACTTTCTGCTTCATATTGAAGCAGCTCATCTAACACAACTCTCTATCTCAATACTGCATGAAATCTGCAGCACAGACATATCCTAAAATGGGTAGAAAGGAAGAGATAGGGTCAGTTTTTCAAAAACAGTCCAGGAATTCACTCAGGCTAAGAAAGGCAAGATGATAGATGAAAAAATCTATTTGTGTTCGTCTGAGCGCGTGAGTCAGCAAGTGCCTGCAGTGTCTCTTTTAATGTTTTTTTGTACACTCAACTTACTCTGTCCTCGAAGTGTGCAATTGTTCCTCAGCTAGTGTATTTTGTGCCATAAGAGAGCTGAAAATACAGTCTTTTTTGGGCTGTGCTGGAATATAGCTTACATAAGCCACTAGTTTACCCTTAGATAGTGCATTTTGGGAAGCTCTTAAAATTAAGTGTTCTGCTGGGAGCATGAAAGTGGTGCTCCTGTAGCAATTGACCATGACTGATGAAGTGTGAAAACTGACACCTTTTCCTGT
Source organism: Anseranas semipalmata (assembly GCA_013399115.1). Taxonomy (NCBI): domain Eukaryota; kingdom Metazoa; phylum Chordata; class Aves; order Anseriformes; family Anseranatidae; genus Anseranas; species Anseranas semipalmata. Next base: position 991,930 of record VXAA01004975.1, on the reverse strand, counting down.
GTCAGGAACATTTCATTTGCAAGACTGGAAAAGAGCAATAGAGAACAAGTTGTAATTTCTCCAAGTATGCATCCACAATGATAGCAAATCATAATTCATTTTAGAATTGATGAGACGTGCAAAGCTATTGATGAGAAAATGTGTTGCTAGCTAATTCTTAAAGTAGTGATTTCTTAAGTCTTAGTGGTTATTGTATGTGTTTGTCTGTGTTGTTATACCCTGAATATGGAATTAGAAAACAAAAAAGCACGGTGATGTTATCATTTATTTATACAAAGATGTACTTGTTGCTAAGCTTCACTCAGGTTTTTGCAAAACACCTCCAACTCATATTTTGCCTGTATAACTATTACTGTGTTTCTAAGCTGGAAAAAAAAGCAAATCTGAGTCAGTATTCAGCAAATACAGTCAAAAGGTCATAATCTTTAATTTAAAACATGCTATGTATGCTTTCAATTTCTGTTTTTTTTAAAACATATTTACACTACTTAATTTAATGTCTCCTTTTTAGTGACTCTTGTTTTGTCTTGCCTCCTACTTTGTAAAAAAAAAAAAAAGCCTCACTATACTTATACATCTTATTTTATTTTCTAGGTAGTATAAATGTTGCACCTTCCCTAACTTAGCAAGAAGTTGCTTTTTGATATGCCTCTGTCTTAATGATTTTCTTGTTCCAGCTGAAGTCACTGGTGAATTCTTTTCACTGTCTGACAGTACTGTCAGGCTCATGCAATATTTTTAACATTTAGAATACTTCAGTTTTGGAAGAGGCCACCAATTCATAACTCCTGATCAGATACTCCAATTAGGTATGAGAAGGGGTAAAATCAGGACCTCACTTAGGTCATGTTTAATTCTATTTTACAACCACTGCTTACTATATAGACACAGGCTAAAGCACTTGTAGTGGAATGTATTGATTTCTATGTGGAGATCAGTGCATATGAGACCATGAGCGCTGCAGTGAGCCACCCAAAAGTTACCAAACACCAGAATTAAGGTTAATTTTGTGCAGTGTAGTATCCTTTGATGTGCACAGTGTAATCGCTTATAATGCTGTAGGACTGTGGCTCCTCTTATTGCATAGGATAATCCTTGTGAATAAGACCATTTTCTCTGCTTTCCTCACTTTGAGACCTGTCCCAGTTCTCACCTTCCTCCAGGTGCCACATTTCACTGTCACCCCCCTCCTCCAGTGAGCTCTAACAAGGCATCCTGGCACTCATTACCTCTTGTTCTCCCTCCTTCCCCTACCTGGATCCTCCTAGTAACTGCTACCATCTTTTGCTTACCACCTGCCGTGAACCACTCAGCACAGGGGACCTGAGAGGACTACTGGACACCCTTGACAGAATGGCTGTGGCATTTTTTTTACCACCATTGCAGGTACTTCTTTCATTGCTCATGCTATAGACTTGCTTTACCCATTTGCTCCCTCCTGCAGGCTTGGCTCTTGCCACTATGTGTTCAACCCACGCATCTTCCTTCAGCCGCAACCTGGGCATAGCGATGGGTCCTTGCAGGCAGAGCGAGAACATCCCTGCTGATAGCTCTGCTGGTTGACTTTGGCCACGATACAACTGCTCCGCGGCTGCAGAGATGAATGATTGGAGCGTGGTTTAGGTAACGCCTGGTATGAACAGGGGAGTGAGATCTGGGATACAGAGATTCCTTAAACAAAATTTTCAGAGGCGTAGCAGGTTGCAACATTTTACCAATTTTTGTACTGACAGGAAAGAGCACATCCCTGATTCCTTTGCCAAATCTAGCATCAGTTGTAAAATCAGGTGACATTTGAACTTTTCAAAGGTAGGAAGGAAAAATGTCATGTGTTTTTGTAAATAATTAAAGAACATTTTTTCCTATTCTAATTTTCAAGGATAGATGTTTCACAAGAATTCCTTTCCCTTTACATAAACAAAAAATCACAACATGAGGTGTGCACCCATATTCAGATTTTGTTTGAAGTGATCGAAGTTCAGGTAGTTAACAAGTAATTGAAAACAAGGTCTTCAAATGGACAACAATCAGATAATCCTGGAAGTAGTGCTACAACTTTGGCAGAACATTTCTATACGTTGATAGACTTACTCATTGGTGTAACTAGTGAAGCTTTGTCACGTTCTCTCTGTTTAGTTGCTAGTTGCTCAAGTTTGTGCGGGAAGAAAAGGCAAGTTGTATACCTTATAACATAAATTGTCTGAAGGATTTGGAGGAGTCGTAAACGACAATTCATATTCAAGTCTAATGATACTTAATAATAATGGCTCTTCTTTAAAGTGGGTGGCAATTCCATTTAACGAGAACAGTTACCAGTGACTGTCTTTTTTACTGAGCTCTTAACTCCTGTGATCAGTGCTTTTATTATTTTTTGTCTGTGACACATACATAGAAATCTAATTGTAGTTGTTGCTACCTTTCAGGCTATGTGAACTTGCTTGTTAACTGCTATGAACAATATCATCCATTTTTCCCTTTCTGTGGTAATTTACCTACCAACAGATACAATTTCATGCCAGCATACTATGTCGCAGCCCTTGGCATCCTTGCCAACTCAATAGATATATTCAGTGTTAGGAATATATGTGGCACCATGGTTCCCATGCACTTACATGCAATTTTTCGGGAACATTTTGATTATCATGAAGAGTGCAGCTGCTGGGGAAGCAGCATTAGTGTTAAATGATATTTTTAGTCAGGAATTCCTTTTACTGAGGATAGAATGCTTTCTGGTAATATTCCAATTAAAAAGCTACCATTAACATCTGTAATTTTGCCACCTCAGAGGAAAATCACTAGCAATGTCTAGAGTAGCCATATTCGTGTTTACTTTGCAGTTACAGAGTTTGGAGGCAATTTGTGAGTGTCCCAGGCACGGAATCTAGGCTGTTCTTCTGCCTGTTAATCAGACATACAACTTTCCTCTTAATGTGCACTCTGCAAAATTTTGCATTGCTTAACTAGATTTGGTCATAAGCAAGTTAATTCTGTGCAGCCTGGACTGCTGAGGGGGTATGCAGTAGCCCAACCCTCACGAGAAAAGACTACTCATTTGGAATTCTGTCAGGGGGCTCCTGACAATGATATCAGGAAAAGTATCAAATAATATAACAGGAGTGGATGGTCTGACATCCATACCATGGGCATTTTGGGTGAGGGTTACTTGGGAAAATTCCTAGTCCAGTCCCATGAATAGAATGGCTGCACAGTAGTGTATAGTAGCTGCACTCCCAGGGCACAATTTCTGTTTTAGTTTCAACTGAGAATAAGGCAGTTTGCACACTCAGAAACTGCTCTGTAATGTGAACCAAGCAGGTAAATTAGGATGATCGGGAGACTTGCTTCAGAATTGTACCTTTCATCCAAACAAAAACACTAAACCAGGTGCACCCGAAGTATGTCCATGTTGGAAGAACAACGCTACTTTTAGATCTCCCATGCTTGACTGGCTACCCAGGGGAAGAGCATAAAGAGCCATACCCTCATCTGCCTCATTTCAAAGAAAGATGATTTCCTTTGAAAAACGTCAAGGAAGTTTTTCCCAGTGTTTTTGACAGCTCCTACACTGGCTTAAGATGGTGGTAGATGCAATGGGAAGGAGACAGGAACCTTATAAAGTCTGTTTTCTTATGCTGGAGCTGAAGTTAGGCAGACTTTGGCCCAGTCCTTGATACCACTTCCAAATATAAGCTTCCATGTGGCTGGATAGGTGGATCTAAAGACTTGCTAAAAACATGCGTGTCTGTCTGTTTCTCATGTATGCAAATTTGGCCTCTCTTAATTCATCAGAGAAAGTCATCCCAAAGAAAACACAGAAGATTTGCTATATGGTTATGATGAAAATGTAATCCCCAAATAACTTACATTCCCCTGGTGTTAGCTGAACAGGATTTTAAGAAGATTAAAAATACTTTCCATCAGGGGTGAAGTATATTTAATCTTTTATTGCAAAATCTCTTGTTGCTAAATGTCAGGTTAGAAGCTATTCTAGGGGCATGGAAAAGAAAGGCTAATGACTAATCTATGTAAGCTTATTTTCCTGAAATTTGCCACCGTGGGAGTGCTAATGTGCTTAAGTTGAAAGCATTGTTAACCACTGTTTATCTATATCTTTTCTGAGTCGGGTTAAATAAGCTGGTAGTTAAAATCTATACAGTCTACACTAACTCCCACTGTCGCTTACAGCAGCGTTAGCAAAAGTGAAGCATATTGCACATAAAAGGCTATAGAGTTTTACTCCCAAATGGAGCAATTTACATTCAAATCCCCAGGAAAAGTGAAAATTATACCTGTGCTGAGCAAACTTAGAAGACACCTGCTCAGGCTGTGATTTGAAAGAATCCTTTAACTACCCCATTCTGGTCTAATTTTACCTTCTCTTCATCTAATCTCAGGTGTGCTGTCAGACTTAGTGGCAAGATTTAGGGAGAGTAAAAACTAGAGTGTATTAACTCTTCAGGCTATGCTGCTGTCAAAGGCAGCCAGACTTTGCCTGTAAATATTCTGCAAGTGAGATGTCCAAAGATTCCAAGAAATGTTTTTATCTGCAGATGTTATACATGGTAAGGCTCAGTTAGCCATACTTGAACAGAACACTTCTCAAGGGTTTGTGATTTGGGGCAGGATAAGGAAAAGGAAAGAAAGAATGGTGGCGCTTGTTTTGTAAATCCCCCGGTCCATAACATGGGCCAAAATTTACACTGAATTATTTCCTGTGAGCCACTACAGATAAATCAAACTGAATTTAAATTACATGTGAGTCCAAATACTTTGAAAGCCTTGAGTTGAGTGAAAGTCAAAAGGTAAAACTATTACAGAGCTCACACATGCCAGAGGAAGTAACTGCATTCTACAAAATGCAGAGTGAATTACAAATTTAGCAAAATTAAAAATAAACAACAACAACAAAAAACCCTAATCACTCACACAGACAAGATAAGTGATCTTTTAAATCTTTATTCTAACTGAAACATTAACATGGAAAAATTTCTTGACATTACATAAAAACAACTCAAGTTTAGTGTTAAGTCAAGTAGGGAAAGATAAGGAATTCATTTTAAAAATCAACGCCTTTAGTTCTTGTTCTTCGTACTTATCTAATAATATTGAAGCAATAATAGAAAATTTCAGAGGAAGGGAACTTTGTCATAGAGTTATTTGAGATCTCCAGAGAAAATACTCTGTCATTATGCAAGTAGATTATGATCAAGTGTTGCCCATTAAAGTTTGCTGAGCTTATTTCTCAAAAAAATGAATAAGAAATGTCAGAAACCAACTATTTAAAAGAGGATATCAGTCTCAAGTTTTAAAATGTACTGCTTTCATCTCTGCAATTGCTACTTTACAGTTGCAATTCTGCTTTTCACCATTAAATTCCATATTTCATTTCAGTCAGCTGACATGGAAAGTAATTTAAACCATAATGTATAGAACGAAACTAAGCACAAACTTTACTTCCTGTACTCAGCTGCCTTCATCCCATTTCAGTTCTCTTTTGACTCTTACTAGGTACTTAGGTCATGTAAAGACGGAAGGAAAACACTGGAAAAGACATCGCTTCCTGATATGTTTCTTATCTTCACAACCATCCTGAATTGATGCCGGTTGGGGCTGCAATTACAGAAGCTCTTCATTCACGAGAGAAGGGTAGATGGTAGGATGATATATGTTCCATTATATTGAGTGTGTACAGTGTATATAAATATATATGTACACAGTGTATACAGCTCTATACATTATAGAACTTTTTGTGGGAAAGACAAGACAAAATGAGGGGTGACTACTTCTGTGTTCAACTATTCAGAGTAGTGTTTCCAAGTCATAGAAATTATGTTTTGTTATACTTTTCTTCCACTTCTTCATGTACAAGTTTTGAGAAGCAGATAGTAGAACAAAAGGAACAGAAATGTGCAGGAATATATGCAAGTTTTCTCCTATAAATGTGGTACCTGCTAAAACAGAAGCAGCTCTCTTATCTGAATCTGAAAAGCTGCATATAAGAAGTAAATTACCACATGCACAAAAAAGAAAGGAAAATAAAATATGTAATGGACAACAATAACATAGCTTGGCTCTTTTAATGTATTTATATGTAGCATCTTCCAAAACACAATAAAGAAAATTAAGACCCTTTAAAATTTTGTGTGGGGAACATATTAGCATCATCCTATTTTTTACAGTGAGATTCTTCTTAACTTCTTTTTCTTTTTCTTTTTTTTTTAATTTGGCATCACGTAAGTTCCTAGACACATAATGACAGTCAAAGAATCAAGCTGTAAAAGGCGGGATTAGAACAGAGCTGTTTGCCTGATGGTGATCAAATGAAGAACCTGTTTACCTTATAAGAAAACCTCTTTAACATTATGATGGGGTATAGGTGCTATTAAATTACATGTACATCCATGAAGCTTTACACTTCTAGAGCAAGCAAAGCCTGATACTTTCTCTTTCTTGCAAATATTTTTTCCCATTTGTTTCATAATACATGACAATTGTTTGTAATTGTTTCTACTTACATATTTTTGCCTGCAGAATTTTATATTCAGTTCAGTGAAACATGTAAAATATAATATTATGACAATAGTAAAAGAATATTCAAAAACTGAAATTTATCAAAGTCAGGATAAGTATTAAATTTTTGTTTGACTAATGGAAACACAGTAGGGAAAAAATGAGAGGAAAAGACGATCAAGGCTGTCAGGCTAAGTTAAAATAAATGAGGAGTCTGATAATTTTCTCTTCACCTACCTAACTGGAGATCTGTTAATATTTCCACATGACATATATCTATGTGACATTTCCATATGACACAGCAAATCAGATCTGAGCAGAGCAGCTCAGCTGGATATAGCCATAGAAAACAGGGTGGGAACCCCACTCAGCCACCCCTGTATCCTGCCCTTGAAACTCCCCAGTGTCCAACAGAGCCCCCAGGTACCCTGCAGTGCTCCTGACAGCTCCCCTCCAAACTACCCAATACGTCCCCTGTGATCCCAGTGTCCCCCAGAGCTCCCAAATGCCCTCCCAGTGCCCCCAGTATCTCTCAGAGCCCCCCAGTACAATCCTAGAGTCCTGCAGTACTCCCCAAGCCCCAAGTACCCACCTTATGATGACTGCAGGGGTTAAAGGTGTTGCGCATACCAATACAGACATTATGATAAGAAAGGGGGACAGAGACAAGAGGGAGTGAGCAAAAATACAGTTAGAGCAATCAGAAACAAAGTAGAAGGTAGAGACAAAGGGCAGAGAGAATGGTGGAAATTGGGATGGGGTGAGGAGTCATGGCTCATCTAGAAGAGAGATGTGCACAACTAACCTAGGTAAGGGAACAGTGTGGGAAAAGTGCTTGTCATGGAAATGTCCTAGCAGAGAGATACATACACACATTTGAATAAATGGAAAAGTTCCCAGAAACAAGTTATTTCCTTTCTGCATTTTTCACATGGCAACCGATCCTTTTTTATTCAGTGGCGCTCCTTAGGTGACCACCATAATATGCTAATAAGCACTGTAACTCTCTCAGAAGTCTTCCTCAAATTCCTTGAATACGTAAGAGCTCTTGGTTTTTTGATTGCTCTGGTTAAGGCTCAAGAATCCATTCACAAGCTCGTAAGAGAAATCACCATGTACAACTTCATAAATTACAGATTTTTTAAAATACAATTGCATTCTATGCAGTAGAGACAGAAGTCAATCTTTTAGTTACATCCTATGCGACATTTTTATGAAATTGAGAGCAGGAGGTAAGTAATCTTTTATCAGATACAGTTAAAAACAATATATTAATGCTCGTATTTCCATGAAAGGATCTTAAGATGCTGGTAGGTAATCTGCCATTATTATCTGCAGATAAGCAATAGTAGCAAAAGAGGTAGCATGTCTTTTGAAGGTCATGCAATCAATCAGTGAAAGTCTGTTGCCAGGCCCAGGTATTAGTCATAAAATTACACTTGCCTTTTTGAGCCTGGAGAATTCTTTTCCTCCTTTCTCCTCCCAAATCATTTTTTCTCCCTATTTCTCTCTTTTGCTTTTTTCATTTTATCTTTCCTTACTTAACCTCTGACTTTCTCTGATCCTATAAAAAGGACAAAAGGCAAGAGTCTACAGGAACCAGTACAGTCAGACTCTTGTCTTTGTCCAGCACTGCCTTTCAATTTGTGGGAGAGAACAGTAGGAGAGATCACTTCATGCTGTGTATATTGCTGACATGCAGAGATGGGAAAAACAGACACACTCCTGATTTCCTTTGAGAATGACTTCCTAAGCCAGGATGCTATTCCGGTAATGAAGCAGCCACACAGTTCTAGGGCAGCCCAGCAACTTTTGTTGTAATATTTAAATCCTGTGTGCATGGCAACATTTTTTTGTCAGCTCTGCTAGTAATCTTGTTAAATTTATAGATGTGTTGGATCTTCAGGTTTTCAGTTTTATCAAAATAAAAAATAGATCAATCATTCTCATTTATTTGTGAACATCCTATTTTTGTCACAATTGCCTTACTTTAAATGTAAATGTCCTAGCTTTAGTTTTCTAACCTGAGGAGGAGGTGTAATGTAGAATATCCAACAATTAAAACTGTGCAAAATACACTTTCATGTCTCTGAATGTTTCTGTGTTCTTTCAGCTGTTCTGACTTTGAATTCCCCAAATCAAGATATGAAGCACATGAAAGGCTTGGCCTATTCTGCTTTAGAGATCATTAAAATGTACTGCTGTTCCTAGGATAAGCTTTGTTGCTGTGTGATAAATATTCATAAAAGTAAGTGAATAAATGCAATTCAACTGGGTTCTGTCATGAAATATCAACTATTTCTAAAAATCTCATCAGCTCTGCTAAAATTGCCTTTATTTTATAGTTTTCTCAAGGAGCTAAAAAAATCACTAAGAGTTAAGCATTATATTGTTATATATTACAGACAGAATTAGTAGAAGGTATTTTTTATTTATTTTTTTATTTCCCTGTGGTAACAATAATGTTGCAGAAACTGGTAGATGCTGAAGCAACAACAGAAAGGTAAAAAGCAGTGTAGGGTCCCCACATGGACTGCGGATCTGTGCCCTGCCTATGCTTAGTGAGAGTTAAATTATATAATTTATATGGAAAGTGTTGTTGGTTTTAGGTTGGGTCCATATTGTTTGCATAAAGCAAATTTAAGCAAGATGGAAAGATTTCAATTCAGCTAAAATATATTTTGTCATAGACAAAATAATGAAGATAATCTTCCTTGATTTTATTTTAAAGCACCCAGAACAAGTAAAGCAGGAGAGTAGCCAATGATGAATTGTCCCTGCAGTAATCCTAACATTGTATCTCAGGGTTGAGCTGCTGTGACTTAGCCTGGGAATGTTTGATCCTTTTGTTTGTTTGTTTGCTTGATCAGTTTGAAAAGCAGCTTTTACACTGGGGTGGTTCTCCCAGAATACTTTTGTGGGCATTCTAGTTCTTGCCATCATCAAATCAAGCATTTTTTTTGCAAGGCTGTACCTTGCAGCTCCCCTGGTTACAAGCTAGACACTTCAATCACTCTTTCTTCCAGACCTGTTTAGCAGCACAGCTATTTTCAGGGCAATTTGCGTTTGCAAACAGCATGAAATGATATAACTGCAAACAGGTTGCGGTGCTGTTCATTAAGACCACAGAAGTACACCTATCAGAAATGTTACTATTGATACGCCTCCTCTGGTTCTTTAAGGGCTGAAAAAAGCTGAAACTTTTCGAGAACTGGTCATGAGAATAACTGGTATTTTCTAGTCCTCTCTGCTAGGGGGCTCCACATTGCATCTCTAAGGTTATCCCTGGCCTGGTGTTGCACAGTGGTCAGGGCAGCCTGCTCCCGACAGTCTCTTTGGAAACCTTAGAGGTCTTAGAGCTGTACTAAGGACTTGTGCTTCTCCGCAGTTATAAACTCTGACGAGTATAAACTATGTTTTTTGCCTCCATCAGGTATGGCCTGGTGAGTCATTCGTTGGGAACAACTTCACTGTTTTGGGTGCTTTTTTTTTTTTTTTTTTTTTTTTTTCGTTAGTGTGTGAGTCTTTTAAAAGTGCGAACTCCAGGAATGGTTATGGTGATCCAATTTATGCTTACATGGAGGAAAAACACCTTTGAGGTGTTGTTTATTGTTCAATGCCAGAGG
>VXAA01004975.1:926644-981271 GCA_013399115.1 Anseranas semipalmata | reverse complement strand
GCTGGACCCCGCCGGGCTGCGGGCGACGCCTTCCCGCCAAAGCGGCCCTCGCTGGCGGCGGCGGTTACGGCGTGCCGCCATTTTGTGCGCTGGGCTGGGTGCAAGTTGGTGAAACAGCTCCCCTGACCTCGTGCCTAGCCGTAAGCGCTTGGAAAACCCGGCCTCCCCGAGGCGGCAGATCCTCTGCGTTAGTTCTCCTTTACACCACAGGACATAGTGGTTGGGGCAGTACAGCCGTTTATCTCCTGGCAGTTCAGCTTTTCTACTCAGCGAAAGAGAGCTCTCTGTACCATCCCACCCGCTTTCCGGGTTGAACAGCCCCAGGTGTTTCATTAAAACTCAGCCCCTTTGGGTGTCCAAATGCAGTTGAGGATGACTGTGTTTTGGAGGCATGTAGAGCTACAGAAGTAAAATCATAAATAGCTGGGAGAGGTGGATGACCAATTTCTGATGTTATAGGGTACAAGTGATAGAAAGAGGGGAGTGTTTGTTGGAAGGTGGCATTAATCACTGGGCCCATGTAGTATTTGGTTGTCTGACTATGGATGTATTCTACGTAAAAATGAAAAATTATTGATGCTGGTAAAGGAGCAGTTGTCAAACACTGAAGACATAATACTGACAAACTTACACATTCACACTGTTCTAAACTAATCAGATTATAAAAGTAGTTTAAAAACTATAGAAACAGAAGTTATTAAATATTACATGCTGTTAGCGCATAAATCCTTTTCTTGATCCCGTTTTCTTACTGCTACAATGGTGTTAAAGAGAGGAAACACTGTTTGAGATGGCTATCAGAATAAAGGTTTTAATATTTTAAAATGCCTTTTTTTTTTTTTTTCCCCAAATTGGGAGTTCACGATTGGTGTGTTTTAATGCCTCATTTCTTCCATTTGGGTTCTTTGTGTGTTTTTTTTGTCTTTGTATGAGACTTAAAATCTTAAAATTTGTATGGGAAAATAAAATATAATATCTGTGTGGAAAGGAATACATGTTAGCTGTGGAGTCGAGTGTTACTTGTTATTTTATAGTTAAATAGTTAAATTCTGATATTTTGGCGCTGCACCCAATTACCAAATAGAGTTTTGTAATTTGTGTAAGAGGTGAAGAAAGTAACCTGTTTAATCATACATCAGAAGTCGTTCTTGACAGAAAACGTTCCTCCTTCTAAAGTCTTTGGGGATTATAATTGTTTTTGGCATGCGAGTGTCATGTCCAGTGCAGCTAAAACATGATACAGAAAGAGTCTGGGAGAGCTTGCTCTGAGTCTCAGTACTAAAAGAGTTTCTAAAGAGAGAGACTTGGTGGCAAGTAGAAAGTAGGTTGTAGTATTTTCCATGCTACTACTGTTTACCAGAGACAGGTGAGCTTAGTTTGTAACAGATGACTAATCTGCAGTATATTACTAATTTTGTTTTAATGTCCTATCGGGGAAGACTAGTCTCAAATCAGATAGTGTGAGGCAGACTGTGATCCATAACAAAGGGCTGAGGATGTTAATGGGGATGTTTGTGTTCATGCACGACACGTGGTGATGCAGAGACTCATCGAGGAAGAGTTTTGTAGATGTGAGAGAGAATGCACAGGTTGAAGTTGTTGATTTAAAAGGTTGTTTCTATAAAGGCATAAATTAAGGGGCTTCTAACCGGTATAAATTAATCTTTGAAATATAATAAATAATTTGGGATTCATACAGCAGGGTGCTGTGCAAACACCCTCCCCCTGCCAAAAAAAAAAAAGGGGAAGAAAAGATTTGGGGATTAGACCCTAAATGCCAAAATCAGAAAGGTATTAAAATGTAAGTGAAATGTTAGGCTGTAGTTTATTCAAGATGTTATGGAATTGCTTAAAACTAACCTTATATTTAAAGACTTTATAGGTCTGGATTCTGAATGAAAATAAATGTGCTTAATGTTCAACTGTTCAGCATTTGCTGTGCCTACCAAAAATTCTGTATGTATTTTCTGTTTAGAATTTCTTCTCTTGATAGCTTATACCATGTAAGATGTTGAAAATCTTTGAATTTTTTTTTTTTCAATCAGCAGACCGCAAATCAGACGCAAACAGAATCTTTATCTTCAACTCCCAACACTGTGTCACCAGTGCCATTAAATAATCCAACCGGTGCTCCAAGGTTTGGAACAGTTACTCCAAATCGCATCTTTGTAGGTGGAATTGATTTTAAGGTATTTTTTTCCTAATTATGCTACTAAATGGTATTTTATAACCTGTAAAAATCAATAGAAGTATGCGTATTTGTTCAGGTGGTAAATGCCTTTCACTGTAATGTTCTAATTAACAGCAGAGAATAAAGCTCTAAACCTCGATGTACATAATTATGCTACAAAGTTGCATAAACTTCTGAGCCTAGCTGCTAGAAGCTTTTGACATGATTGTTCTTCAGAATTTTTTTCAAAGAAGTTGGCTTTTGTAATAAACAGATTTTATAGTAAAAAAGAAAAAAGTATATAGATTTTAAATTAAGTATAACATTTAGTGTAATTTAATAAACTGTAAGCTCACTGTTATAGATTGCAAACACAGCAGTTGTCAGTAGCTTCAGTTCCTCTAGCACTTTTCTTTCAGTTCATGCAAAGAAGGAGCTACGGTGAGTAGATTCTTCAAGTATCGTAGTAATTTTCTTAAAAGGAAGTATTTGTTTTAAGACAAATGTTAAAGCTTCTCTGGGCGATTTCCAGTACTGATTAGAACTCTTATAATGCTTGTGCCTTTGCATATGCCATAAAAGACTTCAAATATCGGTGCATATCAGGCCATTCTTATATTCTTCAGCCATTTTGAACATTCATAGAAAGATACGCACCAGACCTTTGCAACAGCTGCTGTCATATTTCTTTCTTACCGCTTTAGACAGTGAGTTTGTCATTGACTTTTGGGAAACAGTCTTAGTCTACTTAGCTGATTTTTGTTTCCACCAACAGTATCTTCTCTGCCTTGCTCCTCCTGGGCTGAGGATCTTTTGAGCATTGACTCAGATGAAGAGGAGGAAGAATGACAATTTACTCAGACTGTCTTGCGTAATAAATACAAGAACTTCCAGGATCTTCTAGCTCATTTGTCCAAGATAATTCAGATAGAGGCATTCATAGTTCAAGAGGAACTATACAAGGCCTTCAGTGTATTTGGGCTTTAGCAGAGAGGCACAGTAACTCTTTGCGTTATTATTAAGCTGATTACTAGGGCTGTAAAAAGATCTTTCTGTTCTGTCTTCACTGCAATTTAAAAGGTTAAAACATTTTTCTGTATAACATATCAGTATTCTTGATAGTTGTCAGTTGTTGTACATTTTGAAGGGTCTTGACTTTGGTTCAGTCACTGATTGGTCAAAAGCTATTATGAATGTTATTTAATCTCAGTGACAGAGAAATAGTGTGTTTGTATCTGTAAAACAGAAGAAGGTCGATTTTGTTTGGAAAGGAAATAGAGGGAATGAAACCTCTGTAGATATTTGAGCTACCCTTCCATTCATTGTGACTCAGATACCAAGCAGATTCTTAAATTTCTGTTCAAATCATAGGATATTTCCCTGTCAGGCCCAGATTGCTTTTTGCCATAAGATTTCAGTAAAAACAATGTTTTGTTTTGTTTGTTTTTTTACCCCAAGGGTCTTATCCAAGTTTGCTGGAAAAAAAACAACTTAAAGCTATTAATTTATTTATTTTTGTGAAAAATGGTTACTTCTTCCACACACACATGATTTGCTTCCCAGCAAGCTCTTTTATCATTTTCTTGGACACTTCCATTTGGTCTGTCACCAAAGCAGTGATTCCTGTTTGTGAGAGGAAACATCTGGCCTCTTAAATTTGGAGAAACAATTCAATAGGAGAAGTTACAGTTGGGTACCTTTTGATTCAGTCTGAAGAGGTCTTTCTTTAATGGTGGATGCTGTACATCTTTGACATACTGTAGGCTTAACATTGGCCTTTCTTAAGAATCTCACAAGTGCGTCGCTCCTGTCAGGAGCGTGGAAACATGAGTCCTGAAGGTGTTTATAGCAAACTTATAGATACCGTGTTTGTCCTGATACTTGTAAACTGCACTGTGAATCTTACAAGAGGGTTTCTATTTTATTCTTTTTCCAAAACAGTATTCCGCAGATAAATCTCTAGCTTTTGAAGTTTAAAGTGCTGTATGTATCCTTCACATCTTTTAGGTATTCAGTATAACTGTCTGCACTGATCATGCTCTTAAGGGCTCTTCAGCTGTTCTTTTAATGTATTTTAGCCTTCAGCTATTTTATTACAGGTTCTTTTTCTCAACTTTGTGAAGCAGCTGAGCTGCACATAACATGAGGAGCTTAAAAGAAACAGTCTCTTAGAAATGGAAATGTTCTCCCAGAAATGTGAAGTTTTATCTATAGGGCTTCAGTTTCTAAGCAATTAAGTTCCAGGGTTCATTGGAGAAAATTTTAAGGGAAAGGCACATCTTAACATCAGTCTTTTTACTTTGTATGTGGTTTTCGTTATTTAAGAATGTGAGAACACTTCAGCTTATATAAAATGGTTCCACAGCATATGCTATCAGTTGCTTGGCTGGATTTGTTTTCCTACGTGAACAGACTTTCACATTTCTGTTTAAGTGCAAAACTTGATCATCTATTCAGGAGTGTAGTTCTGGAAGCCATTCAGTAATTTTTTTAACCTTTCAGTAGTGCATAGTTGCTCAGGAACTGGTGCAGGCTTTTTCCAAGGAGAAGGTGATTACTAAGTGAAGTTTTTCCTGCCTATTCCGTGCACTCCTATCTGTTGTTTACTCCCCATGCTTTCAGAGAGACTGTATTTTCTAATATGTTAATGCTGGAATGCTTGGAATAGTGAGGGAAGTAAGTTCTACCATCAGTGCTCTCTGGTCATAAATGTTGCCGCAAGCAAACTACATTATTTCTTCTTGTAAAATATGTTTTGAGGGTAGAATTATTCAAAAAGTGTTAGCTTCATATTCTTTACAGTTATGAAAGTTTTTAAATTACAGCTTTAGCTTGTTTCTTTTGTTTCATTTTAAATTCTTTTTGCTTCTCAAACTCAGATAAGCCTTTGATGTGCAGGAGGGGATTTTTTGCTAAATTGTATGCATACTCTCAAAAGGAACAGAAGTTACTCACTTAGAGGTAAAATAGTACTTCCTGCATACATCCTTAAAATAATGAGAACTATAGATGAATACAGAAATTGCCTGAAGTGGATAGAGATCCATGCATGTAAGCATACTTCTTTCCAGCATTGGGTGTAGTATTAACAAAGGACCGTTGAGAACAAAATGTTAAAGTCTGAAATGTGGTGTTTAGGGCACCATATTTGATTTATGTTACATTGTTAAGGAAAACTAATTCATAGAAGGGAGATGAGCGTTCATATAGCTTAAGTGTGTGTATTTGTTAGGAACTTGTCTTCTTCCACGTGTACTCAGATTAGAAGGGAACAGTTTACTCCAGGGGGATTTAGAGCATTCTCCATGTAAAGTTTCTTGCTTAATTTATACCGGGGAGTTCCCATGGTATGTCTGTATACATGTGTGTATATATGTATGTGGATATACACACACGTATATGCATATATGTATATGTACATTATGAAGGCCTACATACTCTGCTGTTCTGACATTTTAGAATGTTGCAGTGATTTGTTCAGTATTGTAAACAATACTCCAATACATAATGTATAAAAAAACAATTCAGATACTGTTAACTGGCTTCAATGATACCACCTGTAAAGGGATCATTATGTAAATCCAATAAAACATTTTAATGTTTTAGTGGTATTCTAGTGTTATTGCTGAATATGAAAAGGCAGTAATTAAATAGTGTTGCTGTTCTCTTGCTTTGAGGTATATGTACATGCTTATTCTCATTTAATACAGGGTTACAATTAGTTTGTGGCAAACTTTGTCCAAAGTATATCCATTATAAGTCTTAAGGTATTCACTAAATAACTACACAAATCAGCTTTTCTTCTTTTTTTTCTTTTTCCTCTTGATTTGTTTTTACTAGACTAATGAGAATGACCTGAGGAAGTTTTTTGCTCAGTATGGCTGTGTGAGAGAGGTGAAGATAGTAAATGACAGAGCTGGAATATCAAAGGGGTTGGTATAGTAGAGTAAGCATGCTGTAGGAATTGAAAATATAACAGAAAGTTTGACTATAATGAATTTTATTACAATTTTCCTAGCTCAGAACATTATTAATACTATGTTATTAGTGGTCTAAAATATTCCATGTATGCACAAATCTGCTTGTGTCCTCTAACATCTACATATAAATGCCTTTGTAACTTGCATAATTTTAAAAGTCTGTGGTCATGTTATTATAAGATGAAGCTGTGTATAATGAGAAAAAAAAATCATGTTTTTTGTTTTTGTTTTTTTTAATAACAATAATTAAATTGCTCTTTGGGGGATTATCTGTTAAAAATACATAATTTTTATTACTGAGAGCCAGCATGGAATGGAGCCTGAGGATAGAGGAAGAGGTGAGATGCACCTGATTGTGCTGGAGTACAGCGCAATAACCAGGATTATTTTGTGAAGATATTTGGAACAAGAACACAAGGGACAAATCTGAGAATGAATCATGATTGCAGAAAAGGGAGCTAAGACTAGAAGTCAGTGATGAGAAGAGAGAGATGCCAAAGGGTAAATGTGGAGAAAGATAAAGACTAAGCAGTAAAGTTCTTGTTGAAACCCAGATAATGGCGAAGGACAGTAAAATGGGGAACTATACTGCAACGGAAAGGTGGAAAGAGGGCTGACACATGAAGGAATATGCATGAAAATTTATACCTCTTACGTTCTTAGTTGAGAAGTTTTCTTCTGAGCAGGAAGCTGTGGTGTCTGAATCTCATAATTTTAGTGCTGTCAATAGTTAACATAGATAGGCAAATCACACACAGAGCTGAAGGTCATAGCATGGAGTGCACCTGCATGGCATGTTGGACTTGATCCTGGTCCCAGATCTGTCACGAAGCCTCTTGTCCTTTTACTAAATTCCAGGAAGTATTTGACACTTAATTTGACACACATCCATATAAAAACTAAAAATGTTGGAAAAGAATCTTTTAGTGATATTTGGGATTTTTACTGAAATCCAAGCACAAGGTTTATTGCATGTGCTTGACAAGTGATTTAAGAAACTTATTCTAAGTTTCTGTGTGATTGAGTATGTCTAATTAGTTTATTGTCCAGATAGCACATAGAATTAAAAGTCTCTGTAGGTAAGATCCCAAACTAGGGAACTAGCTTCTGTGGGTTTTGGAAATGTTTCCAAATTTGGTTTAAAAAAAGGCAATCTAGCAAAAGCCCATAGATTTAACAGTATAGCTGGTCAGAGCCTCTGTACTTGCATAAGCATAGAAATGCTCGCAAAGATGGGTATTTTTGTGTTGCAAATTTTGATACGCTGGCTGGAATGACAGAGGCCTTCTTAGTATTTTCTGAAGTCCGACCTTGAGAAATGAGCCATGAACCTGAGAAATTATGCACCCAAAACTATGTTGAAATTCAGAAAATTGAAGTTCATTTTGGGGGAAAAAAATAATAAAAAATTTATACGCGCATGTTGTGGTACAGACTTCAATTTTGTGATCAGATACTTATTTTTGCACAGATAATACCACATTCAGTAGCATAGATTTCTCTGGGAATTAATTGAGGGGTTTTGGTACAGTAGGAGTTCCTTATAGAAAGCCTGTTTGATTTATTGCAGCAGTTATGAGATACGGTGAAAGAGATGTGTTATGTCCTGAAATATGAGAATACTTCATTCTTGCACCACAAAACTGTTGTTTAATGTTAGTCATGTCAAGACTGACAAGAATAATTCACAGGTAAATGCCATCTGTGCGTTGCTACTTCAGAGAACTCAATTTAATATACTGGGCAGTGATTATGGAAGTGCGGAGCATTCACGGTTGTCACTGATGTTGATGGGAACTATGCTATGAAGTCCTGTATAATAATTTAAAACAAACAAACAAAAAAACACATCTCATCTTGGGTACCCATAACAAGTGAGAGCTTCAGATCAAAATCTCTTTGTTTAATAGAAAAGAAGGAACTAAAGACATTCACTGTGTAACGTGGATAATACAGCAGGTTTTGCGTAGCTATTTGGGTGAGCTACTCATTCACTGCATGCAAACAATAATGTATGACCATGTACTTAAACATATTAGAAAGACTAGAACAAGGATTATTGACAAATTAAGATTACAGTTGTTACTACAGTCTCTTTCTACATGACTGAATTTTTTCCAGTAATTTACTTTCTAATGTTATTTCTGCTGTATGTAAAGTATTAATGTGTAATATCTGAAAATATGAACTTCAGAGACATAGCTCTTTTTTTTTTTTTTAGGTATGGCTTCATTACTTTTGAAACTCAGGAAGATGCACAGAAGATACTGCAAGAGGTAAGCAATATTCCCCATTATGATTCTCTCAAATAATTCATTTCACATTAGATGCTAAGTATCCATGGTTTTCTTGCCTTATTCTGTTTGCCAATGTGGATTTGAAGATCTGTTAAGATTGGTCACTGTTGTCTTCATAGGATGTGGTTAATATGGTTTAGAGAGATCTAAGATAAGATTTATACTGAGATCTTCTGGAACTAGGGAAGGGAGCTGCCACTTCATAGTAGAATGCTTTACTTTGACATACAGTATTTACTTACTCTACATGTGCTCCATAAAGTCTGTTTTTCTGATGCATTCTGGCTATTCTTTATCCTTCATAATTGCTTTCACTTGCTTTATTGGAAAATCCATTGCTGTCAAGATCTTGCAGAGAGTTGGGAAAGATAACTGCTTTCTTCTGTTCTGACATGTTTGATTGTCAGAGCTGATGTAACTCTTTTCAGGAATAATTAAATTCACTTGAGGTCTTAAACAGTGAAGTTAATTTTATGTCACATAATGGTTGCTTCTACACTCAGTTGCATTACTGTCTTGATGTTCCCTCTACAGCCTCCCTTGAGACAGGGTTAACTGTTCATCTGGATATTCGCTCTTCAGTTCTTACTTTTTTAAAATGTGTGTTCCATTTTCTGGTTGAAGTATATTGGATAGATCAATTGGTTGGGATCTGTTCATACATGTGAAGGTATTGGGAGATTGTGCAAGGAGGGAAAGAACAGAAAATAGTATCCAGGGCTTGCAAAATGTCCTCTGACAATACAAAAGTTAAAATATTGAGGCTTTGTTGAAAGTTCATGTGTTCAAATTCAGAACAGAAGTTGGGACATTTTAAAAGAGATCTTCTGAAGTATTTTCAAAAAAACGTGATCATGTGAAGCCAAAAGAGTATATAGACAGGAACACCTCATTTTTCATCTTTTATTGTTTTATTTCTGTGAACTAGAAGAATACCAAGGGTACTGAGTACCATTGTGAAAATGGTTTAGGATTTTTGCCTCTGTTGTAACTGAAAGGCTGTTCCAGTGAAGTCTTAGTGGTGTCTCACTGAATGAGACTAATACCTTTTTGTCTGCCAGAAGTGCTTTAATTTAGACATACTACAATTGTATCACCTTTTTCATTTCTGCATCATATTGCTATCTCATTCATCTTAAGATCAATTAGGATCTCGTTTTTCTTTCAGACATCTTCAGAGGAGTTTCCAAACGTTGATAGTTCATCATGCCTTAAATAAATGATCTTTTATTTTATACTATTGAATTTCTTTTCATTTGTATGGTACTCTAATAATCCTTTGCTTTTTTTTTTTTTGCATCCTACTTTTCTATCATCTGTAATGTCTTCAGAAATTTCTTTTTCTGTTTTGCAGGCTTTGAATGTATTAAATTGCAATAGTCTAAAGAACAGGCCTTGAGGAGTTTTCACTGGAATCCTCTTTCCAGTCGTATACTATTACATCTAATGCTGCCTCTTCCCATCCTTCTGTATTTATTTTTTAGTCATCACAGTTTTTCCTATTAATTTTCATTTTCTGTAGCATCACATGTAATTTTTCATGCAGTGCTATATTACACGCTCTGAAGCAATCCACACAGATTAGGTATTTCTCTTAACTGAGAAAGTCATGTATAAAAAAGCAGCCTAAATTCTGATGGATCACATCAGTGAAATATATTACATTGGGAAGAATCATCTTCTGTTGTCTGTGGTGGAATGCAGTTTGACTGAAACTTGCATCAATTTTCCAGGAGTTGCTCAGTGTTTAATAGGCTAGGTAGGTACGTTTGCAATAGTTAATACTTGTTTATGAAGACCAAAATTAAAAAAAAAAAGTTTAGCCATTTCCTAACTTTTAAGCCTATAGGTGGGACTTTATATTATGCACAGGTGTTCACTTATTTCACTAAGTAGGGCTCAAATGAAGAAAATATTTTCATTACATAACTGTTGTCTATATGTTGGATGTGATTTCTAACTATTTCTTTCTATATTCCTCTTTAAGAAGTACTTATTGAAAATGGAGAAATTACAGCTTTGATACCAAAATCTTTGTGGTGTCGTGTGGTAATTTAGGAATTGTGTAGGTACTGGAAGAGAATATAGCTTTACTTATCGGTGCCTAGCACTTTTTTTTAGTTCTTAGGCTATAGTTCAACCTTACTAGGATATCTGTTTTGGCGTGCTTTTATATTTTGTTACCTTGCATATAAGGAAGGTTTAAGGCAGTCACATATAAAATAAAAGCACTTTTTACATTTGGTCCTTGTACTCTGGGCCTTTCCATAGAATTACTTGTTGCTGTCATCTTTTGTAAAATAATGTCGTGATCATTAAAAAAATTAAATTTAATCTTTATATTTGCAGTTGCCCATTTCTGTACACATTTGCTTTTATAAAAGCAGTAAAAACATAATTGTATGAGAAGGGTAAAAGAAAAACAAAAAAAAAAGTCTGACAATTATAGACATCTGTTACTTAAGAAGCTCCATGAGGAGTAAGTAACACTTGAAATTACTAATGATTGCTTTTGTGTATGTGAAGGCTAAGGTAAGATTAAAAAAAAAAAAAAGAAAAGGAGGTAGTGTAGTTCTTGTTTTATTGAGAGGCACTGTAAATAAAAAGCAGTCAAGAGTGAAACTTACTAAGTGGCTTGCCTGCCCCTGTTTTTTCGTTTCTTGGATGCCTAGATATATGTAGAAAATATTTTCATAATGCCTTTTTTTTTTTTTTTAATTCTAGGCTAAAAAGCTTAATTACAAGGATAAGAAGTTGAATATTGGTCCAGCAATAAGAAAACAACAAATACGGATTCCTCGTATGTATTTTCACTTGCATTTGTCTGTTATGTATATGTGTCATTACTCATCTTAGTTTCTAACCAAGATGTGTCTGGTCATGCATTGCATTAATGTTGTGGACAGAACACACTCAGAGTAGTCTGTAGTGGAAGTGAATACATAGTAGTGGAAATGTCCAAATTTGGAATGTCCAGGATTGATGGTCTTCAATTCTTTTATCTCTCTTAATGTATTGCTTGCTTTCTTGGAAAAGGTTATATATCTAGGAACAAGCTGAATGGAAATTTCTATCTTAGTTGCCAGGCAGAACCTCAAATGTAAACACTTAAAAGAAAGAATCTGTCCTTGCAGATTCTATAGCATAAAGCAGGTTTTGCTGGTTCGCTGGTTGGGTTGTTATTAATTATTTATTTATATTAGCAAAATCCATCAGAACTGTTGCACCTTGCTTTCTTCCGCAGAAGCCATAAAGAGTGAGTGGTTGCAGTCTCCACTAAATTATTACGGTTCTTTTCTGTGAAATAAAGACATCGATGCTAAGGGTTCCTTCTCTGGCAAAGAACTATCTAGGCTGAACGCTTACATAAGAGGACTGTTGATAAGCCTTCTTTGTCAGATGGCTATTCTTTACCTTGGGCAAGTATGCTGTTAAGATGTTCTTCTGGGGGAGACCTTTTCATTGTACAGACTTCCCGCTGGAGAAGATGCCCTCCCTGTCTGCCAGGGACTGTTCTATTTCCGTAATGCATTGAAAAAGATGTAAATCACCAGCTGTTAAGATGAGATCTGTCAGTTTTTTGTTATAGCCTGGCATGCTATTTTGTTATTCCTCAGTAAGGGCTATACATCAGAGATGTAAAATATTTTACTTTAGGAATGCAGCAGCAAATGAAGCATACTTCTGTACTTCAGTGCTTGTCTTATAGTACCTTTTGGAAGAATGGGGGGAAAAAAATTGCTCATCTTCCATTTGAGGACAATACAGAAGAATTTTAGTTTAATTCTAAAGTTTTCTGTATTTTTTATCATCATTTTATTGATGAGAAGTAGTTCATATGTATGTTACCACTGTTGCTGTAGACATACTTTCACTCAAGACAGGAAATTTCTCTTTTCTCCCTCCTTATGCATAGGTATATGCCCTTCTCCCTTTTAAGTTTGTAGGGTAGCATTTGCCCAGGGGAAATGGAATTCTTTATTGCATCTGTATAGTTTCTTTGCTTCAGAAATGATTCTGCATGGTCATTGCTTAGCCATTGTCAAGGGGTTACATTAGTGTTTTGTTTTTTTAATTGTTGTTGGTAGTGGTTGATTTGTTTGTTTGTCTTTGCTGTGCTTTGTTTCCCTTTTCATCTTTGACTTGGACTTTTTCAGTTCCATTGCCAGATTTTTGTTGCTTCCTTCTCCTGACTCTTGTGTTCAATGTGCATAGAATCAAACTGTGATACAAGGTCATATTGGCATCTAGATACATATCCTGGGATTTGATTTCAGTTTCTCTGCTCTCATGTTCAGCCCACTAACCTTAGTCATTAGGATAGTTAACTCATTTGGAGGCTTGTGAAGCCATAAAACCTAGACTTGCAGTATCACTGTAGGGCTGCAGCTGTATTGTATTTAGCAGAATTGAAGAGGTCATCCCTTTGGTAGTCTCATTTATCACCGTCTTTTCCAGACCAACTAATCCAGTACCTGTCTTCCTCTACTGGTGAACTGAGCAATTTTCATCTCTGTTGTCATCACAGTACCTTTTGTGCTAAGACCTTTGGTCATATTGGGATGATCACTATTTTTACAATTAAAACCATGCATGTCTAGCATAAAAATAGATCATATTCCAGCCAAGGCAGTGAGTTTTTCTTGGCTCAGTCAAGAGCAGTTACCTAGATTCAGTGCAAGGAGCATCCATCACTTGTTGCAAGGTGAAATTCTTTTTTCCTATATCTTCCAGGATGGTCTCAAATACAGTTGTCAGATTTATATGAGTATGTGGAGGTTACCAATGAAAATGTCCCACGATGTGAAGTTACCTTTGGACATTAAAAGATTAAAAATATTAAAAAAAAAAAAAAAAAATTGCTGATAACTGGAGTTGTCTGTGTTTAGTAATTGATATGCATGTTATCTTCTGCACCTCTTCCCAATTACCTCTGGCATCATCCTGTGATTCCTTGTTTGAGAGGGAGTTGAGGTGGCACTAGGCACACTCTGTCCCATGTTCTTCCTTTGAGTGTTTTGTTTCTCTGAAGATCAGAAGTGATCTTTCCTTCTTTTTTATGGCCTTCACATTAAAAAAAAAATTACTGATAAGTAACTCCTTTATAAAATAATTTCAGGTTCTACTGTAATACCAGAAGCCGGTACTATGTACTTAACTACTTCAAGTGGATATCCTTATATTTACCATAATGGAGTGGCTTATTTTCATACTCCTGAAGTTGCTTCTGTTCCACAGCCGTGGCCAGTAAGTAATTGATTTTTGTATATATGCTTTTCTATGGACCTGGATGAGTGCAGGGCTTCTTAGTCTCTCCCCTGCTTCCAGTTTCTTCAACTACACATTGTTTGATACTTAAATGGCTTCCTTCTCTTAGTTGGGGTGTGTGTGTGTGTATGAAAGGAGAACATAAAGGTAGCTGAACAAAGTAATTTTACAGTCGGTCCCATACTTTTTTTTTTTTTTTCCCCTCCCCAATAAATTGCTTATTTCAGCAGGAAGAATGTAGTAGATGAATTGTTTGGCTTTAGTGGGCTTGGGGAAATTGGCTCCTTTTCTTTCACTGGTGTTTCCCTGACCCTAAACTGGTCGACCGCAAATAACAGCTTTCCAGGTGGGTTAGTTCCTTCACCTGTCTCTCTGCCAAATCAGAAGAATTCTGGGGCTGGTGCGAGGAAGAGAGTTGGAAAAGGGAAGATATGGCTGGGGCTATGGAGAGGATAGGAATACCTCAGTGACAACTTAGATTGGCCAGAGTTGTTACAAAAATCTACCTGTGGTCAGGATAGTGGATGACCATAGCAAAAAGTGCTTTCTGGAATGGGCTAAGTAAATATGCCAAAGGTTTTTGCTTCATTTGTAATGTAGGCCCTTTGGAAGCAGTAGTCTTGAAGAATTTAAATGAAAGTTAAAACTTGGTAAATCCATTTTCAAAAGGGAGGGGAGGTGGTTCAGCATATAGTATTTAAGATCAGTTATAGGAGTGACAGTTTATGAAATTGCTGCATTGACTTGTAACTTTTTTGTCTTTTTAAGTCACGCTCTGTTTCCAGCTCACCTATGATGGTAGCTCAACCAGTTTATCAGCCTCCTACTTACCATTATCAGGTATCTGTTTGAAAACGAGTTTCAGAGCATCGGTATTCCTTCCAGCCATGCAGTTTTTGTTTGTAATGCTGTCTCAGTTCTGTTTATTCTTAAAAGAATATAAAGACTGTCCAAAATAATTGTGTAAAACAGGTTTTAATTTCATTGAAGACATTTTTTCACCAGAATACAATTTCTACATGCCTATCTAATTACATGGAAACGGATTAAATTATTTTTTTCTTTGTTGCTAGACAGCTGGCTTAGTACCATTCTTAAATTCATCATTCCAAGCCAAACTCCTGCTCACAGCAGTGCTGGTTAGGTGAGGTGTCAGGAACTTGTCCAGTTAAATTTTTATCATCTCCGATGGAGTTTTCACAACCTTTCTGGACAGCCTCTTCCAATAGTTGATCATTCTCCTCGTAAAAGGTTTTCGTTTTTTGTTTTTGTTTCTTTTCCTCCTTGTATCTGAATAGAATTTTCAAAGTTCCAGCATGTATCCATTAACTCTTGTGCTCTGAACGCCTCCGATGAGTCTGGCTTGGTCATATTTATGCCCTCCCATTAGGTAGTTGTAGCCAGCAATAACTATACCCTCCCACCTTTATCCTTCTTAAGGCTGAACAAACCCAGTTCTGTCAACATCTGGTATGTCTGGTCTCCAGTTCCCTAACTGTCTTGGTGGCCTACTGCTGAACTTCTGCAGTATGTTTCATGTGTATTGGCAAGTTAACTGCATTTTGTATCTTCTCTTAATTAGCCACGTTTCATAGATGCTTCATTATTTTAGAAGCAGTGAAATGCCCAGCTCAGAAGCTGAGTGGAAGTAGACAGAATTACATTCTTCAATTATTTGGGGGCTTATGAAAATCATTTGTTCTTTTCAATTAAGATTTGAATGAGGATTTTGGATGTTTCTGAACCTAGTGTGTTGGGAATGTGTGTTTCTATGCATATGTTCTTAATTATATAAGTAATACCTTCTGTCTGTTTGAGTTTAGGCACCAACACAGTGTCTTCCAGGTCAGTGGCAGTGGTCTGTTCCACAGGTAAATACAGTTCATAGTTGCAGCGTTTTACCATTAGTTTGCATGTAGTTTAAAGGTAGGATGTGCTCATCTATGTGCTCTATAGCAGAGGAGCTTGATATGGAAATCTTGCCACTCAAGGAATTTAGAGTTTAAAGCTAGAAGGAGGACCAGGTCCCTTAAACTTGAACTGTTAAGATATGTCCTCATAACTTTAGTAGTGGCCAGCCATGTTCTAGTTATGGTCGTCAGTTTCACTGTAAGTATCAGTGTGCTGCTTTGAAATGTAGGAGCTGAATTCTTAGGATTGACGTGCATAAATAATAACAATACTCTTCTAAATTTTGAATCCTTTGTTGGTAGCCCCTGCCATAGGGTACTGCTCTTGAACAATGGGACTATGCAGTCCTGCACTTAGACTCCAGGCTTAGCTCTTCCAGGATAACAGACTGACTGACTGACTCTTCCAGGGGTCTCTTGCCTCTTGGTGTAATGAGAGAAAATACAAGGTCTGTTCAGGTAGCTTGCTGGCTAAACCAAAGGTATATTTTATAGGTGTACCTGTTATTAATGTTTTCAATACATAGACATGGGTAAACCTAAACATTAAAATTATTGTGCTTCTTACTTTAAGACAAAATAGTTTTTATACAACATTTTTGCAAGAGAATTACAACTGTACTATGTAATTTTGAGAATGTCAGTTTCATAAAGTTTAGGAATTCTCCAACAATGCTCTTTAAAATGTAAATTAAATTTGAAAAATCTTTTAAAGGGATTAAGGGACGTTTGTATTATTGTACTATCTGACTTCCCTAACTATTTCCCCCTCAGTTTATTTCTTTAGGTTAGCAAAGATGAATCTGACACTTTCATTTAAAGCTTTAACTTGGTTTATATGTAGCAAAGACGACTGCAAAATAAGCTTTGCTATTTATAGTGTATAAATCATGTAACTTATGGAAGTAATGTGTTTTATTTCAGTCTCCTGCATCTTCACCTTCGTTCTTTTATCTGCAACCATCCGAAGTCATTTATCAGCCAGTAGGGATTGCCCAGGAAGGTGGTTGTGTACCTCCTCCCTTCCTTCTAGTGGAAGCTGCAGTTCCTGAGGTATTTTTATGAACATCTTTATTCTCAATCAAAGCATTTATCTGCAGTTGTAAAACACATTTAGTTTAAGCACAGGTAGTTCAGAGCACTTAACGTCAACTGTTCCCTGTACTTTCCCCCAAAACCGTACTGCTGCTGTGTTAATTCATTTTAGTTGACTTCAGGTTAGAGTATCTCTTCCAATTTTCTAGGAGGATGCTTGGATTCTGAAATATTTTGGAGGGTCACAAGTGTCTGACAGCAGTATAAAGGCTGGTTGAATTGTTTTATTTGAAAATCACATTTAAATAAAACAGGAGTCAGACTCTTCAGAATGTTGAATTAATCTACCCAAACTATATCAGTTTCTTTAACTACTTTTTCTGTGTAAGTAGAAGCTAGTTTCTGAATATTCTGAAGATCAGAATGAATCGAGTCATTTCTGTTGTTCTTTGCTTATGAATTTTTTTGCTTCTGTATCAGTAGCATTTCTAATTTTTTGAGAGATTGTTAATGTACAGTAAGGCTATTTCTTTATGATTGGGCATGAAAAATGACAGTAAATGATTACAGAAAAAATCTTACTAAAGATTGAAAATGTGTTATGATTAATTGGTACTCTTCTTTGTTAACTCAGTCCTCTGTAACAGAGATGTCAGAATAAATGGTAAATTAGGGCAGTAATGAAGTATTTTTACAAAAGTTGGAGAGAATTTTATTGCTACAAGAGGAAAGTTCCAAAACTGATACTCCATACGTCTTTCGTGAGAAATCCTGACACATGTAAATAATTTCCCTACAAAGTTCTTGAATAATATAAGACTTCGGTTGGTGGGGTTTTTCTCCTATTATGACATGCATAAATCTCAGTATTTATTGTATAATCATAAATCCTATTATCATTTTTATTGCTTTACCTCTTGTATTTCTTAAATCAGATAGTTATCAACCTAGAAATTTGAAATGTGTGAATAATAAGAAAAACGTGCAGTTAAGGAATATTTGGATGTATCGTGCTCTCAGTTCACAGGTACATAATTTACTGATATTAAAAGAAGCAGTATGTGGAAATTCAGAAGACAATATAAAATTCAAAGAAAAGCCTGTGAATTATTTGTGTGTAAATATCTTGTAAGTGTAATAATGCTGAGAATTATGTTTCAATATGGTAATCTATGCGTTTAAACACTGTTCCAATTAGAGCTGAGTGAAATGGATTTGTACCACAAAAGTGTGCTACCTCAGTAAAAGACAGTGCTTTCTGGCACTAATCTAAATAGAGTAGATTAAAGATCTGACAAGATCTGAAATAAATTAACCAAACTTTGATACAGTAGGGGAAATGTAAGTTTAAATATTGACATTTCTGTTTCTAAAAAGTTGTTTATTAACTGGTTTTGTATATATATATATATATGTGTGTGTGTGTGTGTGTGTGTGTGTATATAGATATATGTATATATAAAAAATAGTATATATTAGTCCACAATTTGAAGTTTTAAGGAATCTAAATTCATGTAAAAGGTTTGTTTGCAATTAAAAAAAAGTGAAATAAGCTTTTCTGCTTACTTTTATAATTTTATTTTTTTTTTTATACTAGCCATATTCTGATCATGGAGTTCAAGCACCCCATCACCAGCCTTACGCCCAGAGTGCCATAGCCATGCCTGCACCTGTGAGTCAAACTAAGCCAGTTAAAGTAAGCATGGTAGTCTTACTGTCCCCTCTTCTGAAGGGGGACAGGAAGAGAAGAGGGGCAAGGATGGAAGTCTTTTATTAATGAATAAATAAATAACGAAAACAGAGATGTTGCAGAGAAACTGAGTTTTTTCTCCTCTTGAGGCTTTGTTACAGAGAGGTCATAGAGATCACTGAGTTTGGAACTCTTTCTGGAAATTAAAAAAAAAAAAAAGATTCATGGCTTGTTATTATGAAACTTGAGAATCAGAGAACTGCAAATGAAAAGTGTGTTTTGAGAGAAAATGATGGTTACAAATCCTTGTCTTTGTCTCTGGATCTTGAGAAGTTGAATTCATTGCTTGCAGCCTTAGATAAGCACCTCATGCTGTGTCAAGGTGGAGTTCTGGAACACTGTGAAAAACTGGCTAGGTTGGTCACCTGCAGGTGTTTTTATGTGCAGTTCTGGTTTTGAATGGCTGTTCTAAAAAGTGTGATTCTTCCATATCACCTGATGCAAGGTTTTTCTTGAGTCTCATTTTAAGACCCCTTTCCCTAAATTACTAAGGATGTTAACACAACTTGTGAAATTAGATTTAGCCTAGATTTTGCCTGGTAACAAAAGACTAAAGGTCTCAGTAGGTTTACTTGATACTACAGCACTTCTGTAAAGACGCTTGTCCAACGACAAATAACAGTAAATACAAATGACTCAAAGACCTGTTACAGGCTCTCATATATATATATATGTATATTTTAATTTATTTTAGATTTCTCTTCAGAAGAATCTTTTCCAGACTATTTTGTTACAGTATCTACTAAAATATCCAGTAGAGGGGGCTGTAACATTAAGTGTTGTCTGGAAATAAAATGCAATTACTCCAATAAAAAAAGAAAATAAAAGCCGAGTATGAACTCGAGAATACTAATCCTGGGTGATTCATATGTTTAAGAAATACTTAAAAGGGAGCTGGTATAACAGTGATCATAACATCCAGTTTGCATTCCATTTTCTCACAATGTATGAAAACGCTAAAAAAATCATGAATAGTAGTATCAGAATCAAAAACAAATGCGTAATTACTGTATCAAATACAGAAGCAAACTTTTTAGTTTGAAACTTGACTTTTATTATCTCTCCTAGGACCAAGGAGAACAAGATAGTGTGAAGTAAGTTACGAGGTAGATCTAAAGCATGGTAGCTCTTCCTCTTCGATAGTAATTACCACAGTACCATGCTTTTCCTTATAGCAAAGTAGTTTACTCTATGGTAAGTGATAATGTGTTAATTTACCATAGAATATGCGTATGCATGGTAAAACCATGCTTGAATAGTTACTGTGGCATAGGAAATGAGCTGCACATTCATCCCCATTTATCTCATGATACAATGTTTTGTATGTTTTTTCAGAGCATTAGCAGTAATTTCACACACAGCTAAAGCTGGCATAACCCAGGAACTCATTCCTTTTCCCATACCACCCATTTCCTGTGCTCGTACAGGTTTATGTGTGGCAATATGGTAAAACAAGTCAGGGAACTGGTGGAGGTGAAGATGAATCCCCACTCCAACTACACATAAAGCACTAACTTAAACTTGTATCAGTTCCTCAAACCAGTTTGTCAAGCAAGTGCACAAACTCTTGTACTTAAACTAAAAGTTTGGGATAGGATGGAGGAAGTAAGATTTGTGTTAGCAGTGCAGGTTTAAGCTTATTTAAGCATCAAACTGCTAATCCTATCCATTCCTTCATTGTAGTTGTTGCTCATTCTTACTTATTTTCTCAGAAGTCTTCTGTCAGAGTCTATAACTGAAACTAAGCTCTATGCAGGTCTTGAATAGATTCACAAATATATTTAGACCCTTACAAAGACTGTCAGAGTTCTGATAATTTTATTCATTACAAGATAACTGCCAGAATTTATTTGACATTCAAATTTTTATTTATTTATAGTTTCATTTAGTACTTGGTGGTTCTGGAACATAAGTCTCCATTCGTTTTACCTTTTCACATACCCTCTTACAGTTTTGAATGTATTCCATGCATAATGCCTTTCATCAGCTTATATTGTCTATCACTATGGCTGGGCACTCAACAGTGATTGGAAATAAAAGAGCAAATGTTGAGAGCAGGCTGGTATGTATTAAGCAAGTGGTTCTATCATTACCACCTGCTCCCCAGCTGCAGAAAAATATTGCCTGCCGGCTGCTTTCTTGTTAAAATATCCCAACAAATATGTATCTGCTGCTTAAAAAAATAAGAGTAGTGGTCGTGTAAGAGGGAGCTGATTCTAAAATAAGGACATTGTATTGAAGGTAATTTGTTGTTCCTAGTGCATTAGGAGTCGCATGAGGATTAAACATATGCTTTAATATTATTACTACTAGGAGCTCTAAGTCAACTGGTGAGAGTAGGATGGGTGGCAGCCAGTGTCCAGATTCCTTTGGCAGTTGTAAACATAGAGCTTTCAAATATAGCTCAAAACAGAGCATACACTGCAGTCATATTTTAATGAAGTCACAAAGGTGAACAAACAAAATATATGAAATGTTTATCAAAGAAGAAAATCATACATTTCTGAGGCAGTGTTTCCATTGCTGTTGTGGATATAGAGAAAGAAAAGTCAGTTCTTTATTCTTGTAAACCATTTAACAGTTAACAAAGGAGGCTTCAGCTCTGGCAGTACTCTATTTTTCATTTTCTCTATTCTACCACTTAAACAGTATTTAATAGTATTTTGTTGATGTAACTTTTTTGGTACAAAATTTGTAATAGTCTTAAAAGTAGAAGAAAATGTTGCCCAATTTGTGAAAACAAATTACAATTGGATCCAAATTTGGTATTTAAAATCAGGTTTGAATCTAAAATACTAATCTTCTCCCCTTGATCATATGCTTGTTAATGCTCTTGTGTATTTACTTGAAGGTGTCTTCTTTTAAGGATTATCGCATACTCATGAATAAAACATGCTGAAGTGATTTCATTTTCACATCTGTACAAATGGATAAGTTTGACATTCATTCTCAAAGACTGCTAGGTGATGCTTGTTTTTTTTAGGAGATATGAATTCTTTCTCATCTATACTGGATCTTGCACAATGTTTCAGATCTTAAATTATCCTGTAATATGGGGATCAATGTTTGATTGCATCTGGAAGAGAGGTATGAGATTGTGTTTAGTAAAAAGTTATAGTCTAGAAAGTATAGTAGACGGTTATAGACTATATAGTGTATAGTCTATGGTAACAGCAGCAACCTAAGTTAAGACTGAAATTCATGTCATCTGGTTTCAGACCTGGGAGAATTACTTCTGAGTTAAATATTTGTTTTGGTGGTCTTGAATTAGGAAGCATTGGCCTGGTAAATGTTTACTGGCTATTGTGTGTGTACGAGGGAGCCTCCCGAGGCCCGGGGAGCTGGGCATTACAGTTACAGTCTACAAAAACTGAGCAAAGGTATAAAAGGTTGTGGCAGGCGGAGGTGGGTAGGTGAGTGGGGTTTGTTATTTTGTTTATTTCTTCTGTCATCTTTTCCAACTGTGGCATACCTGTGGGGGGTTAACTTTGCTGTTGCAGTGATCTATGTCCAATGGAATGTTTTGGCCAACATGAAAAGTATGGGATGATACCGTGTCTTTTCCTGAAGGAGACTTTTTAGGTCCTTTGGAGGCATTCCCTTTTATTTGAGCTTGGACATTTAGTCTAAGGGGAAAGAAATCAATCTACTTTACCTAGATTCTTTATGGATGTCCTCACAGTAGACTAGTTTTAGCTCACATTCTTCCTTAATCCAGTTCTTGAAAACTAAAAGTGCTATGCACCAGATTGCAGTGCTATAGCACTTATTTTAAGCTTACCCTTTAGAAAATGTTCTGTAAGTCACAGAAGAGTACAAAGGTAGTGAGATGGGGTTCTTTGTTGTTTGTTTGAGTTTTGTGTGCATTTTGTTTTTTTTGTTGTTGTTTTTCTGTTTTTTGTTTTGTTCTTTTCCTGAAAACCCCACTGACTGCGTTCTGAAACAAGAACCTATCAATGATAGAAATGTAACTTGGCTTTCAGATTCGTTTGCTTGTTTTTGTGCCACCGCTTTGTTCTCTACTCTCCACAATCTTTTCAATAGCTGTAAAATAGCTTCCTATATCAAAACAGAACTTAGGGTATTAATTTGGAATGCAGTATTACTAGTATTCATATATATATTCATTCTGGTTATAATGGTGTGTGATGCTAACACCTCGGTCTTTTGGTAGTGACCGTTCTGTAAGTTTAACTGAACTTAGAATTCTCCATTTTTCTCTGCAGTTAGGAGCAATAAGGTAAAATTTGTGGTTTATGTGTGTATATAATACATATAAATATACTTACGTTTATATGTGTCTGTATATATGTATATACATACAAATGTATGTATACCTAAATTGTATTTTTAAAGACAAGTCTTGGTGTAATCGTTTTGGGAAAATTAGTAATTTTATACTAGAGCTGTGTACTTACAGCATTCTATGTGGAACAAAAAAAAATTATACTGAAAATGTGCTTTAAGTTTTAGGTAAGTATTTTTTTTCTTCATTTATGCATATAGTGAAATTAAGGTAGAATGAAGCATTTGTTTTAAATTACCTAAGTCTCAGAAACATGCATATAAAACTTGTCCTCATACATGAGTAACAACAGGCTTGTCACCAGCTGTACAGCAATGGTCTATTGCTTTTAAGGGGATATTTTAAATGCCATCAAAAACATACTCATTAATTTTATATTAACATAGAAAGGTGCAGAATGGCATGCTTTGTCTCACATTGTTTCCTTCTGTGTTCTCTTTACAAGCTCTTCTTTTTCTATTCTAATAATTTGTTCTCGTTCCAGTTTAGTGGTTTCTTTTGCTTTCTCTGATCTGTATGTTCTCTCTCTCTCTTTACTTGACAGACACTATGGAGCATTCACTATTAAGCCATTTGGGCAGCTCTAGTCTACCTGTACTGATTTTCTTGTCCAGTCCTTCCCATGTGGCTGAGATCCATCATCAACATCAGCTAGCAGCTGCCCGTTGTGAAACTTAGGGTCAGTTGTTTCATTGCAATGCTTGCTATTTACAAATTGGTAAATAATAAACCATACTAAGATAGAATTTAGCATAGTCTGCAATATTACTTAGTTGCTTCCTGCATGTTTGTGAATTTCCTGATATTTATATAAAACAAACTTTATGTGGTTCGTGTAATTCATTCCCAAGGTAGTTGTATATATATTCATTCCATCGTTATTTTCTTTCTTGTTCAACTTGCCAAGTTCTGTGCATGTTTGGATTATTTTTCCTTCAACAACAAGGGAAATTTTTAGCTCTTCGAGGTATGATTTTTGTTTCTGAAACTGTTTTAGTTTCTGTTATTAGCAACTAACTTTCTCACTTTTTTTTCTCCCTATTTTTTTGTGATTTACAGTGATTTGTGTTCATAGAGTTATACTCTATGGCAAGTGCTCAGCCATGCTTTTTATTGTGAAAAAGGTGTTGCTTTTAGTTGCTTATTTTTCTTTTAAAATTTAGTATTTTAATAAGATGAAGTTAGGGAAGAATATATCCTTTGCACATGTTACAATTTGTGTCCATTTATTATTTGTTAGCCTTTTAACAGCCAGGCAGTATGTAGCAGGGGATTGCTATTTGGCTAGGGTGTGACTTCTTATCTGTGTGCACATCTGCACAAGTTATCCCTGGATGTAGCTTTTAAAAAATATGCCAGCGTGAAGTAGGCATTACAGAAGAGAAAACATACTGTGTCCTCCATACCCTAATGGGAGTCAAAACTAAAGAAAGAGTAAGAGAAATAGATCGGAACTGAAGTTCTGCAAGGCTGACGTAACGAAGGCTAAAGGGGGTAGTGGATGAAGGCTGGTACTAGGTGGCCCAGGAGCCTAGAAATTTGGGAAGGAAATGCACAAGATTTGGAGCAAGTAGATGATGAAAGGAAACAGAAATCTCGAGATTAAGGTGGGTTGAATATTCCTGATAGGAATGTAAGAACTACAGCTGGTAGTATTAGGAAACTGGCAGAGCTAGAAGGGAGGGGAAAAAAGAAGTTTAATAACAAAAGAAATATAAGTTGGAGAGAGCTAAGAACATAAGGTTAGGAAACAAAGATGGTTTTTGAGTCTGTCCTATGGGATAGTAGTAATGGGATAAAAAGACTCAAAATGGTTAAGTAAAGAAAACAGAAGAGATGGGAGTTCCACAAATGGGTCACAGCGCAACTGAGATGCAAAGGGACATTGTAAGAGAAGAACCTGATCTTAAGAAGAATAAACAGAATAATACAAGCATTCTAGAATCAGTTCTTGCCAGCACCTAAAATGGTAGTCCTGTTTTCTGGATCTTGTCATCCTTTTGTCAGCAGCAAGTGACATCCACCGACAAGCTAATTGCAGTCCATCGCCTATTTGTTAGTTTACAAACAGGACAGCTATCAGCTATTCAACTCTCATTTTATAAACCCGTGAGTTTTGGCTATTGAAAAAATAATGTAAGCATGATTACAAATTCAAATAGTAATTTTGAAACTGTTTACTCTGTTCTTAAAGATACTGTAAACTGTATACAAATCAAAAGAAATTAAAGGCTGTCCCATCGCAGTTTGTCGGAATTAAGGCTGTTCATACAGTATGGAGATGTGTATGGTTTTAAAGCTATCTGGGATCTTATCCCAGCTAAGTTGAACTGCTCAGGTATCAGATTATATACCTAGGAAACACATGAAATAAACTAAAACAGTTATCAGGAATGTCTAGCGCTAAGCTGAGTTTGAGGGTTTTTTTAATGTATTGTTCTAATCTGTTACAGAGAATGCAAAAGTCAAAAAAAAAAAAAATTGGTTAAATAGTTTTGCAAGGTATATTATAAAATCAAATGTTGCCTGTTCATTTTGAAAGAGAGAAGCAGTTGCTTTACTGACTTGATACATTTTAGTAAGGCTATATGATCAGTGAACAAAACTTAATTTTTTTTTTTAAAGTAAACCTGAACTCATTTGAAGATTCCATTCTTACAAATGAAGTTATTTCTTGTCACTGTCAACACCTACATATGTAATAGACATCTGACTTTCCTTTTTGAACCAAGTCTGTCTAGCTGATGCAATATCAAAATGGACTCTTATCTTTTCATTGAAGCATGATTAACATAATAAATCAGATACACTTAAAATGGAAGAAACAACATAGCATTTTTCCCTCTCTTTAGGAATCAAGGTTGCATTCTGTGAGAAGAAATTTTTCACATCATTCGTCTGTGAGTCTGAAACCTCGATACACATGAAGTCCGCATTTTCACCCTAGAAAAAGATTACAAAATGGAAGATAAAAATATGCCACCTTCTTCTAGAGATTCTGTAAAATGAATGTTTAGGTATTGAGTTGGCTAACATACCTATCACGTGGAGGATATGTAGTTCCTAACGTCTAACATTTGCCTGAATGTGCCTAAATTTAAATGCCATAGTGTTTTGTAAAGAAATAAAGTTATATTTTGCAGTTTGGAGAGGTAAATACATGAAACCATGATTTTTATCCTGCATTTTCTTTCTTAGTAAAAACACTTTCACAGGACAAAATTGTAATTTCTAGTATACATTCTGCTGTATAAACATTGGTTACTAACATAGATTGAAAAATGGCGTACAATTTATTAAAGGGAAGATTTCACATTTAATTTCTGGATTACATAAATTTAAAAGATCCATTAGAGTGGAAAAGCCATTTTCGCAACATACAGTGACAGCACTTACGTGCTGTGGATTAAAATCTGGTTATTTAAATCTATGTGCATTTTGTTTCCATTCCAATAGCTTTTGTGTCTTTTTTTTTCCCAATCAGAATTCTCTGCTTTTATATGTCTTCACTTGTATGTCATTTTAGTGCTTGGGAATAGTAACTTTGTAAAATTTGGACCATTAGTTGAATAATTGCTTATCTTCGTAAGAGGGTGACGTTTTTCTTATATGGTAAGCAGTATATTTGAGTTGATGAAATCTTGAAAACACTTGAAAACTTCACCTTGCTGCTTTGAATTTTTCTGTTGTCTGAGCAAGACTTAGGAACTCCTTGACAATATCATGAGTTGAGATGGAATACTGCTTTCTCCTCAACTGCAGGAAGATATTTTTCTTCTTTTTATCCTTGCTTCTCCCTTCACCCCCCTAAGATACCTTCTATATTTTGTAAAAACTTGGGTTCCTCAAAGGTTAAAGTACAGCCTTTGTAGTTAATAGGAGAACAAGCTATGGCTTATTGCTTATGTAGCAGTGACATCTTTATTTTACGTATGTAAAATATCCTCGAGCTTTTCAATTTTGATCTGCTCTGTAGTAATTTGTTTTTTTGTTGTGCTTTTTTGTTTGTTTGTTTTGTTGATCACTCAGGGATCTTAACAGAGTGGGCATTATTGTCAGCCAATAATCTGTGTAATATGTAAATATCTTACTTAAAGATGATTCCAGCAGTCAATAGTATTACTTTGTATTGTGCAGGCAAAGAGATGGAGTCTGGTGCTGTTCTTACACTGGTTAGAAGCTGTTACGAAACGAGATGCCATGTACTGTGTCGTTTTGCTTAGTGTCTTGGTTGCATGTTTGCTCAAGTTACTTTCCACCTTTTGCTACATAGAAAATCTACACTATATGATTTAAACATGATTTGGTTTTAAAAAAATATGTTACTGTGGAAGCTGTGGGAGATTATTTTGCCCAATAAGTATCAGATACTTGGAAGTTACTGGATGCTCAGGGATCTTAGCATATCTTTGAGAGGGAAAATATCTGCTGCTGTAGCTTGTCATGTCTCTGAGCCAGTCTGTACCACCAAAAATATCTGTCCAGTTGTTCCTTTGATTTAGATTTTAGAATTCATCATTATAAATATTACAGAAATGTTGGTACATCCTAACAATAATTCATTTCCATGACAAAATTTTTATGTAGTAAATATTTTTGCAAATGCTGTGCTGTCTCTGAAGGTGCCAAAGGAAGGTTGTGTGTTCTTTTAGAGCTTTATTTCTTGTATCATGAAGCAAATGCACATTTGACCGATGATTCAGAAGATAGTCGTAAGTCCTTACTTTGATGATTAGCAGTTTCAGTTTACTAAATATGACTTCCCCATTTCTAAAATGGTTTAGAGATGGAAGAGGTAAATTTCATAGCAAGTAATATATTAAAAAATGTGCTTATGGGGAAGTCTTTTGAACTAATTGCTTGAAAATGTGCAAATATTGTGCAGTCATTTACACGTCTATCAGCTTAAGTGGCATCTAATGCAAATACAAAATGTCATTTATTTCCATTTATTGGAACAGAAGTTAGGTTGTTGACAATGAGTTGATCCCATGGCCTTTGCTTCAAAGAACATTTACTTTGTTTTTACTTGCATACGAACTTGATCATTTGGAAGGATATTCAGCATTAAAGCGCATAAGTATACCCACAGTGTTCTACTGCAGGGACTGTAACTTCAGTCTGGAGGTATTATTTGTTAGGATTATATCACCAGGTCTTAACAGTGCTTCATTTTGATTTGAGATTCCTAGAAAAGACCGAGGTGAACCACTGATCGTTGGTTTCCTTCAGGAACCACAGATTGCTGTTGAAATATTGAGGGTTATCCATTGATATTGTAGCTTACCTTTCTTTAAAATGTCTGCCAACAATGTTTGCATAATACGAATTGGTAGTAACTGAACCTTTAAGCTGTCAGTAGTTGAACCCCTCCTTAAACACAATTGAGGTACAGAAACTGACGTTTGTAATTTATTACAGGAATACACTAATGATAAGTACTAAGAAAGAACTACATAATTTTCTCACAGGTGGTGCCTAAAATTGCATTATTTTGGCATTGTAGCTTTCACAATTTTTTTTATTTATCTCCTCCGCTACACAGTATTTACTTTCCTCCCACTTAAAATTTTCATAATGTGGAGATTCGTATACTTCTATACAGAAATCATCTAGTTAAGTGCAGATACTGAGATCCTGATTCCTCACTGATTTGGGGTTTGGATAAGGGTAATGTTTCCTTTGGGCCTCTGCAGTTTCCCATTGGTAGCTGTAAGGCTTTACACGTGCTAGGAGGGATCTGATCAGATGAGGACTATGCTCCGTGGACACTCAGTAGCTAATGGCAAATAATCATCTTTGTCTTTGTGCGCTGCTTGTCACATAGTAGCAAGCCAAATTATTTTTCTGATTTCCACTCCCTGAGAGTTTAGGAACCCTTGCTAGTATTGTTCGTTTTGTACTGAGCTAGCTGTTACAGTTTCTAGCAACTGTTGTTCGTTTTAATATTATATTTATGTGGCGAAATGCTAGTTCCAACATTCTGATAAGTAACGCTGGCTAACAACCTGTAGATACTCAAAAGTTATCACTCCCCTGTGTTTTTATGTATTCGATCAAGGACTGTTTCTTGCATTAAGTAGAATTTTCGGGTTCCCTAATTTCCTGCTTCTTGGTTTTGGATCCCTGATACTTCTAATCTTGAGCACCAGAAGTCCATTCATCATCCCTGCAAAACTGCTTACATTTTTCATATTCAGTTGATAATTTGTATTCTGAAATTCATTAGTTAAGTCAATGAGTAAACTGCATTCCAATATTAACTAGCAAAAACTAACAGAACACGTGGCTTTCTGAAATCTTTTTCAAACATAAGAAGTTGTATGGGTGTGAAATAGTAGGGTTTTATTTATTTATTGTTTTGGTGTTTTTTTTTTTTACTGTAAAAATTACAGTAAAATAGGTTTGTGGCTTTGTAATATTGAACTGCTACAGTAGTTGAAATTCACCTGGTATAAAATTTCCTTCACTTCTGTTTCCTTTTTAAAAGATACACATAGTAAGTCACTATGTTAAAGATGCAAAATATAATGCCAATGTCTTGATATACTTGTACAGTCCTGTACACAGTAGGCAAATCCTTAAAATTTTTATGCAGAAAATCCAAATAGAAATACAGAAAGCAAAACAGTAATATGTGGCTCTAATTTTAACAATGTTTAATAATGTAACTAAGATATAATGGAAAAATATACGTCTTATCAGGCCGCCTTAGACTTCCTGAGCCACAAATAAATAGAAAATACTGAAACTAATTTTGAGGGCTTCATATGGTCATTTTATGTCTCTGTCCATCAGTGGAGCTATAGTCTACATAAGTGCATACATTAAAGGTAAACACAATACTGTTCATAATATTTCTAATTGTTTTTTAATAGGTTAATTAAACAAGGGCATCCAGTTTGATTCTAAAATGCGTGATTTTATTTAACCACATAGTTGTTTAATTTGATACTGTATTGCAGGTACAGAGGATCTAGTTAATGCAGCCTTGTTAAATGAGATACTGTGGATGTGCATAGATAAATGTGTAATAAAATTGTAGGTCTCATCTTAGAGAACTGTTCATGTCTTTATAAATCCAAAGCTCTTTCTGCTGAAACTACTTGTGATGCAGCAGTAAAAAAAAAAAAAAAAGTTTCCGTGGTTTGTAACTTCTAATAAAGTTCTGGTTTAGCAGCTGAAAGTTTATTTCAAGTACAGTGATCCCATATACTGTTTGAATTGTAACTTTTGTTTATTTAATTGTAGCATAGATGAGTAGTTGAAACAGTTTTAGAAAAATGTGAAAAATGGAATTGATGAGCTTTTATCATTAAACTAAGCTTCTGCAGTCATTAAACTGGTGTTGTCATCTATCTGATTCTACTTTTCAGAATATTAAGTTCAATATTAAGGCAGAAAAGCTAGTGTTTTTGCTCCAAGCTGACATGTTTAACAAGACAGTTTTTCTGTTACATTCACAAAATTGTTCCTTTAAAGGAAGGAAAAAAAAAAAAAAGGATTTGGGGGAAATTAAAAAAAAAAAAAAAAAAAGTGGGGAGATAACCAAGGAGCCTTCAGAATGGAACATGGTTACTTTATAAAATCTGTACATAAACTATAGACAAAGCAATTAAATTATTCCACAGAAAATGAACTAAAAGTCAGTGTATTGTTTTAGTTCTTCTTAGAAATAATAGTTCCTGAAGATGGAGATGTGAAAATTATTTGGCTATTGAATTGCAACATTTTTCTGATGGGAATTTTTCTTCTTTTTACTTTTTTTCCTCATTGTCCTTTCCCAAGTAAAACCTTTACTTGTTCCAGAAGTCATTAAAAAAAGGAAGTAAGCATAAAAAGAAATACAGAGAGGAGTTATGAAATGTAAAACTGTTGCAATTTGAGAAGAAGAATATTTAGTTACTTTTTAATGCATTCTCTGATTCCTGTAACTGTTCAGTTAAACTCAGGTTCTGGAGGAATATAACTAATTTAGCTTCAGTTTGTAATGCATCCTCTTGAATCTTAGTATTTCTGTTCTCTGCTAAAAACATTTCGTAAGAGATGACTGCCTTGTAGCAGGTGATAATGCTTATCTTTCTCAGTATTGCTCATATATACCCTTGTAAGCTGCAGACACGGGTGTTATGACCACAGTTGAGAAATTTGTTTGGTCCAAATATTATTTTACGTTTTGACTTTGTCAGGGGAACTAAGAATGAACTGTTTTGTTTCTTGCTAGTTGAGTCAGTTTGGGTCCTCGTGTATTAACAGCGGTGATTTATTCTGTAGGTAATTGTTACAGTTTTAAGGTATTTGTGTTTCTGGTGATCTCAACTCTTTAACCTCCAGAATAGAACTGGTTCTCTAAATGCTGTGCAGCTTGTAATACCTGAATTTATTCCAGGTAAGCTCATGAGCTCAAATGTTAGAGTGAATAATCTTCTCACAGGAGTGCTGTTGGTGATGGGTTTTGTCCCAGTGGTGGCCAAACAGGCTGGAAAGTCTGAGTTGTTGTCTCAGAAGCTCCAGCCAGTTCTAAATCATGTGGCTGAGGAGGAGTTATTTGCTGTGATTGCGATACTGCTCACAGATTTAATAGGCCTTCTTATGAGTCCATCTTTGTATCATTTTCCCATTTCATCAGAATGAAAACTGTCACGGGATCCTGGAAGCCTTCCACAGAAGCGTAGTCACTGGATTAATTGGTCCATGGTTTGGTTGGGCTGTGGCCTATCTTCGTTTGCCTTTTCAGAAGTCTAAAAATGATATGGAGCTTGGATGAGTGAGTCTCATGTGCTCTTTCCGTGGGAGCTGCTGTGACTAGCACACCCCAGTGAGTCACCGCGTGGCGTAGGGATCTCTTCCTTCTCTGGTACCAGTTCCCCGTACCAGTTCCCAGAGCCTTTGCATTTTGGGTCGCTGGAAGTGGGCAGTTTTGTTGCAGTACCTTGTTGCAAAGTGGATATAAACAACAAAACAGTTCCTGCGGCTCCTCTTGAAGCCAGGAATGTTACAAGCTTGTTTCTCTCCAAGCATGTCCAGGTGTCTTGATGCAGTTTTGAACTCCTGTGACAAATGCTGCTGGTTTGGTTTGGTTTTGGGGGGGTTGTTGTGTTTCTTCCTTTGTCCTGACGTGTGCTCTTTCATTTTATTGGTTCAGTCTAATGACTTTTGAGTCAAGTCTTAAATAGTAGCTGTTGACTGACTTCGAATTTGGAAGCTTGTAACTACTTAACTAATCTGGGGTTACCTAAAAT
Organism: Anseranas semipalmata; assembly: GCA_013399115.1. Lineage (NCBI taxonomy): Eukaryota > Metazoa > Chordata > Aves > Anseriformes > Anseranatidae > Anseranas > Anseranas semipalmata. Next base: position 949,313 of record VXAA01004975.1, on the reverse strand, counting down.
AAGGATCATCATTTTTATCCGTAAGTGTTTCTGCATTGGTGTCAAAAAGCATTTGTTTATGCTATGAAAAATCCTATCTTGGAGAGAGGGTTGGAATATGATTTAAGCGTTGCTTCAGAGACCTCAAATTACAGCATTCTGGCCTCATTAAGAACAAAGCTAGCTTTAGTTAAATAAAAACAAAAAAGCAAACAGTTGGCAACTGGACTAGTGTTGCAAAAAAGTTGTTTTGCTTGCCGCCATTTCCATTGTTGCTATGGATTTATACAAGAGGCTACAGTGGATCTTAAGATCCTTGTGGAATCAGGCAGCAGGATTCTCCAGGTTGAGTGGACCGTTACATGTATGTTTGGGATAGCAACAGTTCGTGGATGACGTTTTCTGAAAAAAAGGGTGTTTGGAAGCAATTTCTGTGTAAGCAGACATGCAGGAAGCTGGAGAACTTAATTGCTTAATTGGTATGTTTTTCTTGGTTTTAATCAAGAAGACAACACAGGGATTTCCTCTTGGTTTCAGCACCTGGGAGTTTGTTTTAAAGACGGTAAGATTGAACTGGTGATATTGCATAGGCTCTGCACTCAGTGATTATTAAATTATTCCAAAATTAAATAAGGTTACCTTTGAAATCCACATTATAGTTTAATGTAGCCTGCTGATGTATTATTGCTGGTAAGATACTTAAAGTTGCATCACTTTGCTTACAGCAGAACAGGAAGAAAACCACAAATGGTTAATGTCTAAATCACATTGATTACTGAAAATGTGGGCAATTTTGATAAGATTAATATCTTACAGTGAAGAAAAATATAAAAAGCTTTTAAAATTCAAATACACGGTTCCCTTAATCCAAAATGGCATTATGAATCTCTGGTTTCCTCTAGATGATTCTGAATTTCTCCAGATGCACTCTAAAAATAAAAAACATGTATTATCTAACTGCTCATCCCTGCAGTAACACTGCCTTGAAAAGTCGCTCACTGTTCCTTTTTTCCCCACGCATTATTGTGGTCTGCATCAGGTGTAATACAGTTTCAAGTGACTTGCAGTAGTTGATGTAAGAGCACTGAGTGCTTATATTAGGTAGTGGCAAGCCTTTTTTTTTTTTTTTTTTTTTTTTTAATTAGTTAAATGAACATATACTGGACCCTTAAAATTATACTAAATTTTCAGGACTTGAAGAAGATAGATACTTAGGGAGCAGTGCTGAACATCTGCTGCTGTTCCAGCTGAGGTCAGCCTGATGGAGGAGAGGACTTCAGTTATTCAATACCCGTGAAAAACAGGGCAGAAGGTCTTCTAACTGTGTTCATATTAGCTTGAAAAAGACTTTCTGATTTGAGTGAATGTCAGTGTTACTTTTCAGTGTTGATCAAAACCAATTATATAAGTTGATTTTAGTGATGTAGATGCTTATTGTAATCATATATGATTTTCTTGACAAGAAGCTTCTTTACTACATGTTTTTACATTACTACAATATATTACATTATGTTCGTGTTTTTCTTTCTCTGGAAGAAAGTTCCTGTGGAAAGGAAATGGGAACCAAACTTTGAAATCTAAAATAAGGACTAAACTGCTTTTCATTTACTTTTCTGCCCTTTGAGATGCCAGAAGCAATTTCCTCTTGAAGCTGACTTCCTTTCTGGAAATGATTTTCGTCTCCAGCCATGCTGAGGCTCTTTTCTCATTCTTTCATTCTGACTAACTTGTTTTTTTTCCTCTGACTTGCTACTGCATTTGAGTAGTACTTTTGGAGGTAAGTAATTACATAAAAACAAGTTTCTCTCTAACTTTCTTTTTCAGTTCTTCTCTTCCCCCCCACCCGCCGCCCCTCCTTCTTACCCCGTCGGTCTAGAAGGACAAACAAAGCACTATTGGTGTCCTCTGCAAGAGAACACTGATAGGGGGCTGGCTGTAAATTGACGTGGCATGGAAAATCTCTGCTAGTTTGTAGCAGCCCTAACATCACTGCAAAATCAAGCCTACTCCTACCAAGTTTGTAGCTTGAAACCATTACGGTTTACTGTACATATATAAAAAAAAAAAAAATGAATGGAAAGTACCCTTACCTTTTGTTTTCGGAAACGGACGTTTTCTGTATTTGGATTTACGGCTAATAGAAAACAAAATCAAAGGGAATTACTTGATTACTTTTTGTGTGTGTGTGTGAGAGCAGCAGATCTTCTTGCTCCCCCCTCCTTTTCCTGCAATTTAATCATTTGCAGATCTTGCCATGGGGTGCGGACTGAGAAAGCTGGAAGACCCAGATGATAGCAGCCCTGGAAAAATTTTTTCTACATTGAAGAGACCACAAGTTGAAACAAAGACGGATTCTGCTTATGAATATGTATTGCTGGATTTTACTTTAGAAGGTAATTTTTGTTATATCTTTGCTATTCTGAGAAAGTAAGGAATAGGATTTAACTTTGTTCTGTTGTGTCTGAGCTGTAGGAAAACTTAGATACTTTTATCAGAGCTAGCCAAAATGTAAGACTTTTATTTTGAAACACAAATCATGACGAAGGTCTTCACTTAGATAAAATTACAATGGAAACTACTGAGGTATTTTTAACAACCAAACCGTCCGAATTACACAAGTGTCCTTGTTAGGAAGCTGGCTAAAAACTGTTAGAGATTTTCCTAGTTTCCTGTGAGTCAGATACTGCCATCCTTACTCACTTTGAATAGTGATTGTCTGAATTTAGTGTCACTGTTCAGAAAATAAGCTGTGCCTGAGCAAGGGTAACAGAATGCCTTAACTGAATAACAGTTTTTTAAAATGCGTTCAGCTTCGGAAAACAGGCTGTCATTGTCCTTGTTACTTCGTGCAGAAGCAAGTCTATTGCTTAGTTGTACAAGGAATACTTTCCTCTCTTATGCCCACCCAGCCTTTTGGTAGATGTTTTAGTAAGAGTATTACAGTTTCATCTTTTTTTTTATTTTTCCAAATGGTCTATTTATAGTTGTTGAATAGGCTTTTGAAATTGTGACCGAAATGAAACAAAATTTGTATGCGTAGCTGGAGGCAGACAGTGCTCTGTGGGATACTTCCTTCCCGAGGGTGTCCCGTCTCTAACAGAGCAACTCCCTGTTCCAGAAAGTTGAAAACATAAACAAGCCCAGATGGCTGCCCTCTGAGAACAGACAGCTCAGTTTTGCAGTCACTTTGTGGTAACTTGCATTTTACAACAACCCAGTCCACTGGAAATTCTTAATAACAAGGATTTAAAGTAAATGTAATAGCTAGAAGGATTTGATAAAGGGAAGCAGTGTAAGTGCATGTCTTGTTACATGTTCAGGAACTTTTTCACAAACAAAACTTGGCCTCTGTTTAGTTTTCTTTGCAAATTAAAGGACTGTAGTAATAATTTTATTTAAAATGTTGTTCTTCAGTTAACAGACTGATACAAGAACTGGCAGAAACAGCATTCTACTAAGTTGTAGTACTTGACAGCCAACTGTATTTGTTGCTCTGTTTATTTACACATAGAAAGATGAGGTTCTCATTGGTTTATTCTTTTTGGATAAACAAAACTTTGGGTTGGTAGTGGTGGTAACATACTGGAAATAGAGCTGGGCCCCCTAATGCATATGTGGGTTACCTACTAATCTATTGATAATAGAAAAGATAATAAAACTTATTTTTTTGAGACTGAAGTGCATTTGGTGTTCTTAAATAGTCTGTGTCTGGATAGTTTTGCTGTGTTTTAAAGTAACAAGCTTCTGGAAATACTGTGTAAAGGATCTGTTTGAAAGAAGATTGGGGCTTTAAGAAAAATCACATTAAACAGTGCCAATAAAGGTCCATTTTTGTAGTATTTTAATAACCTATTGTTAGAGCAGTAAGGATTCATTTTCTCCTGTTTAGTCTGATATTCAAAAGTGCTTAGCTTCAGTGGCTTACTGTTGAATTTGAATGCTAAATAACATTGGCAGGGAGATAAATTTTAGATGGCTGCCTGACTGTTTTTAGGCACTAACTGTAAGCAATTAGATTTATAAACATACATACCATTCTGTTGGATAGTTTTAGCTGCGTGTGCATATTTAAGATCTTTTTTTTTTTTTTTTCATTTGGGATTTCTCAAAAGGTAAGATCATGAATGAATACAGGCAAAGATGGTGTACACCGTCTTTCTTGGAGGCGTTTCTGGATGTTGTTTGCTTACGAAACATGGGGATTGGCTGAAGGACTGTAGAAAATAAGTTGAACTACTTTTTCTGCTAACCCATTCAATTCATTCACATACTTGTTGGTATTCCAGTATCCTTGGGCTAAATGAAACTTAAGTAAGAGCCTTTTATCATTTCAGACCAAAGTTAGTTTTCAGTATGCTATGAAGTTATGTGTAATATCTCCGTGGCATTGCTGATTTCCAGAGCAAGATCTTCCCCAGTATCGGAGACTCATGTTCTCTTGAGTGACATGTTACTACTGGATTTGGCACCAAGTAAAACAGAAAATCTTAACTTAATATCTTTAAGATCCTAGAGTAAGCTATAGTCTGCATTAAGATAAAAGTACAGCAAGAATAAGTGTATTATATTTCAGTTTAATATTCCGTATTCTCTGCTTCATCAGATTTATGATGTGTGGCGTTGAAATGGTCCTGCTAGGGAGACTTTCAGGAGCTCCTGATCTTCTCCCAAGCCATGGTGCTGCAGATAAGGTCAACCATGCTGTTGTCTAAATCTGCTCCTTGGAGTCCATGAGCATCTAACTAGTTATTAGCAGTGTATTTTACCTTGACTTGTCTCTTCCTGTTCCCCCAAATATTCCCATCCCTACTGCATAAATCAGCTCTGAGTTCCATGGAGGTACTTCTGCACCGGGAGAATCCCAAACAAGAAAAATACAGACAGTCTTTCATTTTGCAGGGGATCAGTGGACTCAGAAGTGTAATTTTAAATGCCTGTCAAGGATAGCAAATTCTACAGTTTCAGTCATGAGGCATATCTCAGTTACAAAAACTGCTCTTATTTTTGTTGGTCACTTTAAATGTAAAGTAGGGATAGCTTAAATATTCCTACTCAAGCAGAATGCTTATGGCTTTTCCTGAACTCTCCTACTAGGGAGAAGAAGGAATATTGATGCAAGGGTATTTCATTTCAGCCCACTAAAATGGCATGCTGTGAAGTTTTTGTCACTCTGAATAACAGTATGAATATGTATAGAGTAGCCATTTTGTCATCATCTTCAATAATGTGCATCTGAAGGTTACTATACAACTAGCCAGTTAGTTGTAGTTCTTTTATTTGTAAAAGTATTATGGTTACCTGTCGTAAGAGAGCACATCAGGAAGGAAATTTTTGGTAAAGGCAATTGGGAAATCACTGAAGCGATGATCATGTTGCATGCATACCTGCTTTTTTGGCTTGTGTGTGCTGTAGAGCAGTTATTTCTTCGATACATAGTTAATGTCACTTGGATTTATTCTGAGTAGAATTATGGGATAGAGCTGTTAAGTAGGGCAAAATATCATCAGTCTATTAAAGAGAGGTCTGTAATGCAGTGCTTAAAAAAAAAAGGGGGGGGGGTTAAATATTCCTCTTGCAGTACAATTCCAATAATGAGTTGTAAGGTAGCTCAAGAAAGTGCAACAACCCAGTCCTATGACTGAGAATGGTGGAATTTACATTAGTAGGTTGTTTGCTAGTTACCACCAATAAACCATCGATATAAATGCTGATGATGCTTTTTGGTAGTGTGCATCTCACATTGTACAAATTACTGTGGTTCCTCTTGATAGCTTTTTTGAGCTGTTAAGGCTTTTACAGTAAGAGTCAAAGTAGGCACTTTTTTTTCCATTCCTTTTTCACTTTAAGAAAAGTTGGTATTTAAAAGCATTTAAAATGAGCACTGTAAAATGTGTTTGTTGTTGTTGTTTTTTAAAGAAACAAAAGTTCTCCATAATGTAATATATATATATATATATCAGTATTATCCCCACTTTATAGTGGGAAAACATTACAGCGATTGAAGCTTTGCAGAAAACACATCACTCATCAACCAGCAGAATTCTAATTCAGTTTATTAGAATTAAAATGTTGGCAAAATAAGGATTCATATATGGTAGGTTTATGATACTTTAAACCAGTAAGGTAGGTAGACTTTGTGAGTTGCTGTGTCTTTGATAAACTCCTTAAATTCCTTGCTATCACACATGTACAGTATTGGGCATGTAGATAAAAGAGGAGGTAGGAACATGAAATTAACCCTAAGGAATACATTCACAGAGTTGTGAGTCTTGCAGGGAGAGGGACCTGTCGCGATACAAAAAGGAGGTGCAGCACTTGCGGCGAAGGTAACTGACTGAGACCATCAAACTCCAGACTAAGCTATCTTGTTATGAGACCACATCTGCGAAGGATGAAATTGTTGATGTTTGCAAATATATACTAGCAAAATTACTCTTCAGTTACTGTCTGTGTATTAATATTGATTTCCTGCTTTGTGGAGGCTCTGAGAGCATCTCCAACTACAGTTGGAATTGGGGGAAACAGGAAATACTGACTGTCAGGCTTACTGTGGCAAAACGCATGACTTACTGCCAATGCATAATCTTCCTTTTCTCTGTGCAAAAACTGTGGACCAGACCACAAAAAAAGTTCTCTAAAAACTTTTCTCTAGTTTTTGCTAACTCCTGTGTGTTACCTGGCTGTTGCCTGTTAATCAGAAATGCTTGCGTACACTCAGAGGGATCCTGCTTAGAAATTAGTGATACCACATAGCTTATTGTGACGTGGATTTAAGTCTACTTGAAAACGTAATTGGGACTATTTTAAAATTTCAACCTACAATTCACACATCACTTCTGAGGGCTCCAAAAAATGTGTTTGAGGAAAACAGACCGATTTTTCTAGGATTAAGTTAACTTTGTGGAAATTTACTTCTCAACTAGCGTTGAAGGATTCTGCTGCAATATGCTTGAGTCTTTGGCTAGACAAAATAGTTGCTTAATATTCAGACCTATTGCGTGTTTAGATGTTGATGCAACTCTTAAGTTAGCTTGACAAAGCTAGGTCCAACGAACTGTTGCCAAATAGATTACAAATAAATCATATTGTCATGTAAAAACTACGTATTTCACCTGGCTGTGTACTTCATAATCGGAGCGAATCTCCTTTATCTTGTGCAAAGAGGACTGTACTTTTTTAGTAAATGCCTTGGGATAGGTTTTATGTGTTTTGCATAGAAGGAACTCACTTAAAAGTATATATACATACACAGTATAATGTGCTTCTCTTCTGTCCTTTCAATGCTTTTAGCTTCTTCAAATCCCGAAGTTATCAAGATCAGTTCTGTGCTGGATATAGCATCTAAGGTGGAAGAATATTACAACAAAGGATATGTTGTAGGAGCTATTCATCCTATTCTACTGCCAATTGGACGAAGAAGGAATTTCCCTGCAAGTCATATGTATCGAGTGGTACTTTCAAGAATAAAATTAAGGTAACAATGAAATAATTTAATTACATGGGCCCATTACTTAAGTTATTTGTAAGAGGGACATATGGACAAATGCTTAAAGAAAAAGACAGAATACTTGCTTTCTGGAGCTGAGGTTTCTGAGAGCTGACGCTGCCAGTGCACAGATCCCTCAACTCACCTTATCCGTGTAGATGAGGGATCCTTACGAAGCCGTCATTTGAAGCGGTAGGCCCTTGAACAGGTCAGGGACAAGAACCTGCAGCCTCCTTCTGAAACTGCTGGGTGTAAGTTCACAATTTCCTCTGCAGATGCCATATGTACCTCTGTCAGTTTTTCTGCAGGCAGATGCACCTTCTCCAGCTATTATCTAGAAAGTAACTTTTTATATTTGAACATATTTCACTGATGTTTCACTCTAAAGCAAAAGCTTGCGTGAAAGAAACAGCAAAGAAAATCCTCATATATTGATGATATACACCAAATGTTGTATGCTTAACAACATAACTGACTTTAGATTAAAAATGATAAATCCTATTCTTTAACATTAAAGAATGGATTCTGAAACCTAGGAGTGAAATAAACGCTGTGTAACCTGAAATGATTGTTACTGCACGGTATTTCTAGCATGTGCCTGCGCTGTTATTTCATACAGTAGCTGCAACTCTGCTTTAATTACAAAAAGTAAACAGCAGCATATTAACAGTGTAAAAGTACCATATCTGTTCATAGTGTTATTCTTGCAAAACTGATTCTTTGTTTTGTGCTTGCTGCCCTTACAGCTCATATCTGTACTTTTTGCATTCAGAGGTACATCTTGGATGTATTTGCTAGGAAAGCAGGGTTGTCTTTTCAATAAAGTTGAGTTTCAGAACATGTTTATCAACCATCTTGAAATGAAATTTCTGTTAAATGCTAATGTTCTTATCCTGATATTGTAATACACAGGACCTGCTACTTTGTGTAAGAAACAGAACAAAGCACCAGAAGTTGTTGAGTTTTAAGTATGAAAAAGCATTGCCAGGATTTAATTCATAAACTTTATACAAAAAGAAAAGAATTCTATATGCCAGCATTTGCCCAAGTTGGCAGCAAACTACTGACAAAGACTGCTTTCTTTCTGTGTTCTAGCCAGAAGCATGCAGCACCCAGAGGACAAAGGCACCCCAGGCTGGTGATTGAGGAATGTCCTTTAACGTACGAAACACTGACAAATGAGGTAGTGAAAGAACTTTTAGAAAAGGTAATGGAATTTTGAGATTTTTTAGTTTGTTTTGATTTGGTTTCTTTTTAAATATCTCTTCAGATGTCTTTCTACCATACGTGTAAGTAGTTAGTGATTGGAGGTTTAGGTTTTTTCTTAGCTTTGAGTTTTAACTTTGTTTTTGTTTTATGGAAGGTATCAAGTGCTTTCTGTATGCAAAATGAGTTCATTTTCTTCACTAATTGCTTTTGCTAATTTAGAATTTATTACTGAGCCCTGGAAGGCTTTGGGAGTCTGGCCACTTAGAGCACTGGAAGCAGAATCGGGGCCCAAGCTTTCACTCAGTCTTTACAAAATGCTTGCTTGATAGGTTTTTCTGGAATTAGTATTTAAAAAAAAATCAGAAGTTTTATGGTGTTCTGTTTTATATCCATTAGGAATAACTTGTGTGAATATAGTGATTTTCTAAGAAAGTACGTTTTTCCTCCTTCAACAGAAATTTAATATATACAGTAATTGTATTAAAATATTTACTTGGCACAACTTTTGAAAATATAGTAAAGTTAAAGAAAAGTAAACTTCCACTGAAATGCAAGCTCTAGTTCCAGTTCTTTTTGTGTTTCACTTCCTCTACAAAATTGAAGACTTGCTGAAACAGGAAATTATTGTTATTGTAAGAGTTCAAGTGTTATCTTTTACATGAGTTGCCAAAGAAAGAAGCAGAGGAAGAAGCATATTGGAAGTTCTTTATGATCATTGAAATTATCAGAGAGGTGTTTAAAATTTCTGAACATTTTTTAGAAATTTTCAGGTGTTCCAAATTTAAAATTGTGTTCCATTGCACATTTATACCATATGCGTATTGCCAAGTTTGTTGTGCAGTATAGCAGACAAACACTTAAAAGTAGGAGGAAAAAAAAACACTTAAGCAGTGATTCAGTCTTGTAAGGAAATCTGGAACAGAAGAGCTACATAAAAATCTAATTTTTAAATGCTCCTAGTGTTTTTAAAAGATTGAGCCAGTAATCTGATGTGAATTTACATCTTTCTTTTTAAGAAAAAAAAAAATGTCCTGAATCCATAAGAATTTGTGGCAGTTGAGGGAGGGGGAGGAGAAAATGGGTCATTCATAAGACCTCTTTTTCTGCAGCTTTGTGTAATCATAATGATAGCTGAGTTTTGGTACATAGTAAAATAACTGTTGTGCTATATGTAATGGTGATAAACAGTAATACTTTGGTCTATTGTGGTACTAAAAAGGCATTGTAGTACCACCAGTTATTTTGAGAGTTAATGACTCTAAATAAATAGTTAATATAGGTTAACTAGGTAGAGATCCTTCCCTCACTGTCCTTGCTAATTGAGTGCTTCCCAGGTGATTCCATCTCTCTGGGCTGGGGTTCCTGCGTGTTCCTGGGAAGACTTTGTTGCAGTGGGGTCACCTTCAGAAGTGGAAACACTCCTTATCCCAGCTAAAGAAAACCTCCTTCCAAGAACAGATACATCCCACTGATTGCACGTTATTCTGCAGACATATTTTGAGACTCCAGAGGAGGGAAAAAGAAACACCACTGGCTAAAAGCGGAGTAAAGAGTTAGTAATGTTAGTGTAACTGATGTCACACGTGTATTTATTGCACCGGTATACTGTCTGTCACTGTGACGTAGTAAACAAAATCCTAATTGAAGGAATTTGTGTACACTGAAGTCAATAACAGTGTTGGCCATCCTTCTTGGCCTGAGCCCAAAGACATGCTGGAAGGCTTCTGTTTACTTTAAAAACAGGCAACATACACAGAAAAGCTACCCTTTCATAGCACACTGCTGTGTCCCTGTGTGTCCTTGAAAATCAGCAATTTAGTAAACAGAACATGCATTTTAGATGTTTATAAAAATAAAAAAAAAAGTGTTACTGTCTTGAAACCACTTGGCAGATAAATTTGTGTTTGAAATGCAGGTTAATGAAGCAGCTAAAAGAGGAAAGAAGTTTGTGGGGTTTGTAACACAACATTTTCCTCAACCTAAAGCCTGTAATGGAACAAGCACAGATGGAAGTGCAGAGCTGGAATCAACACTGGGCAGAAGAAATAGGGAACACAGAAGAAAAAATTCTGATGAAGACTACAAAAACTGGAATGAAAGGTCACTATGTGGTCACTCATCTGAGAGTGGGAATGAAGAGGAAATGCAAGCAGAGAGTGGACTGTTACAGGATGCAGATTTCCAGTTTGGAAAAGAAGTCAGCCCCATTAAACCACGAAAAGGGGATGGTAATGAATCCTATTTATTTATTCCAGAAATAAGATAGGTCAAGTTGTTTTAAAAAGGAGTAGGAAAAAATAACAGCGTAGTGTGTCATCAAGTACTGTTTTTGGAAGATGCATCTTCCTTAAATGCACATGTACTTCCAAAAAAGTCTCCAGTGAGGAACCAGAAGAAATATTTACCTTCTGCTTTATATATCTGAACTGTGATTTAAAAAAAAAAAAAGTGTAATTCTGATTTTTAAATGTGGTGCAAACAGGTAACTTTTTTGCTTGATATGTGTATAACAAACATGTAGCAGGAAAAACGCGATGTAGTTGTTTTAAAACCTTTCCCAAATATATTGGTTTTCATTTACTCTTAATATTGAACCATAAATTTGTAATGGATATCCGAGCATATGCTGTAATGGTACCAGTTCTCCCGTCTGTTTTAAAACTGACAACAAAGGGATGCCCTTCCTTTTAGAGCCACAATTTTACGTTCTTCTAGCCAACTCACATAATGTACAGCAAACAAATCCGTTCATAATGGATTCTTTCTGGTTAACATGCCTTCAAGAAGTATTCTGAAAGAGATCGCTTAAACTAATGCATTGGCCGTGTAATCAAAGAGGATAATTGTTACAAAATGAATTTACACTAGAGAAAATGAAGCATTGAAAAGTTGCTTAGGAGGGAAGAGTATCGTTGAAGACCGTTGGTGCTGTGGTAGAAGACTTATTTGTACGAGAATCTGTAAGATACATAGTGTAATCTTGGCAAGATACTGCCTGAAACAATGATCTCTCATACTGAAGCACTAAGCTCTTCTTATTTGCTAGGAAGAAAAGGTGAAAAGGAAGAAGTAATCTAATGCATGAGAACTAAGGCATTATAGGAACTAACACATTATAGTATTATATTGAAAGCAAGGCAGCATGAAATTTTAACATAAGATTGAATTTTGATATAATAGGGTCTTCTGTGATGTGCCAGACATGTTTTAATTGCTCTCAAAAGCAACCTTTTCACTTTCCTGTTAAAGAGTTAAGCACCCTCTCTAGTTGGTAGACTGTCAGGATAATGACTGTAAGCACTGAGATAATCAATGTCCCTCTTATTTTTAACACTTGCATTAAAGCAGTTCTTGTACAACATGCTGAGCCTTTATAGCATGATCTGTTAGAGCTTAACTCCTTCCTTACAGCTTGAGGTAGTAGGTTTGCTGTACATAGCAGAATATAGATCCTGTAAGGAAAAATGAGAAAACTCATGGTTCTGCTGAGTTTTGTTCATGCATACAGGTGTGACCAGGTGGATTAGCAACCAGCGCAGCCCCTAAATGCAGAGTTCTCAGGAAATTTTTCAAAAAGTTGTGGCAAAAATATATCCGTCTTCTCTACTACTGGTCAGATACTCAGTAAAGTTATTGGAGTTTTTAAGACAAATTTTCTGAAAACTTAAACACCTTTCTTTGCAGATATTGTATTTAACCATCATTTTAAAAAATACTGATGTGAATTTTCAAAGGAAGTGTTACATGCATGAGCATACATACTGTCATTTCAGTATGTGCTCTCTGTTTAAGTCTGCTAGAAGGATGCACAGCTGTGTGTCTGAGAGCAAGATCTGGGGGTCATTACGTGTGAATTTTGACTCATTTAAAAAAAATAACACTTGCAGAGGAAAATGTCTGCTATATGTGGGCAATTGAATAGTTGTACTGGGAAACTTTTTTTTTCTCTCTGAAGAACAAATGTAAAAGTGGTCTCACTTTGGTACATAGCAAAGGAAAATCAAGGTTTACCAGAATAAACGCATTTATGGTAATACCTCCACCTGTGGAGGTGACAAAATAAAACTGTATAGGAAGGAAAGTCATCTCGTATTGATGGAGTTCAATATTTTGTCCTGAATTTTACTCTATCTTATTTCAAATACCTTCTGTCACTTGCATAAGTGTTATCTCCCACTCCCAGACGGTTTCTTCTAGAGATTGATTCAGACTACTTACAATCCAAATAATACCCTGGAAATCTTCCTGTATTTCTGGAGCTTAGAGAGACTAGCATCTTAACTGGGGTCATCTCCACCAAATTCCTTTGTTTTGGCAGAAGTATTCACATTGCTTTCCAGAGGTTTGTGTTGATTTAGGCTACTCAGAAGTTGAAGTAGTAGACATGATCTCAGGGCTTTTTTTTTTTTTTTTTGCAATTGCTTTGTTATTTCCCCACAACAGTGACAGAGACATGGACGTACTTGTATCATGTTCTTCCTTTTTAGAATATATTCATTTAGCTAAGACTTCATAACACATCACCAGTGGTTACCTAAAATACTATGGATTTATGAATTTTAATTTTTGATGAATATTTGACTTTTTGTAACAGCATTGCATTAATGCCTAGATATCAAAAGCATTTGAGACTATGCAGATTTTGTTTGTTTTTCATACACTCACACTCTCATCAGTTACTGTGTGGAAAACCGCAGTAGGCAATTAATTATACTGGTACTTAAATCATCTTCAGAAAAGAATGGGTAAAAATGAATACTGTACAAGGCATTCATAATATTTAAAAAATTAGAAAATTATGTTTAGTCTTCGGTCATTTTGAATATTTGTAGTCAAAAGTTCCTTGAGTGGCAGAAATAAAGCCCATTTCCACTGGCTTTTCTCTGGAACCTACTATATTTTCCTCTATGCAAAACCCACCTACCTAACATGTCCAGTGATAACCCAACTGCAACATATTCAAATTTCTATCATACCCCATAGCTTACCCTCCTCACATCTCATCCTGTTTGTGCTGGTGTTTAGGGCTCTAGGTGAGTACAGTCGCATCAGGAAGGATTTGTAGAACTGTTATTTAAAATTACAAAACCAGACTGAAATAAGAAAATAATAATACTTTTATTTGAGAGCACTGTCTTCTAGAGGCTCATTTTTCTTCCTTTTTTTTTCTTTTCTTAGACAAGCTGTATACAGTCTTCAATGTTTTTGATGATGACTCTACCTGCTGGAACTATCATGAGGGCATCTTGTCTATGAAAGTGACAAGAAAGGGACCGGTTATTAGTACACTGGAAGCAGACTGGCTGGAACTAACCACATTTTATTATAAACAAGGATTGTCCTTAACTGATTCTTTTGTACACTGGGAAACTTCTAAAGGTGAGTACTATCCCACAGTATCTTGAAGCTTTTACTTATTCACGTGGATCTACTTATTTTGCAAAAAGTAGATGATGTTTTGCATGTTAGTGTGAAGGGCAATATGTAAACATGTTCAGATAGTCATTGTAAATTTGTAGAATTTGATACCTGACAAGGAAATAAACGTATTTTTTTTTGCACTTAAAGCTCTGAATAATTGCAATTTCTGCTTTTTTAATCAAATTCAGGATTTCCAAAGTAGGAAAGGAATGTAGCATTATAATGAAATAAATTGTTTGTACTAGTTCTCTTCTCTTTTTTCTTCTTTAAAAGGAAAAGATGATGGAAAAAATCATTAGATGTGTTTCGCTTGTGTTCTGCTGTAGCCTACTCTAGACACTGTGCTGCACTTGGAATATTTCTAATGAGAAAAAAGAGCACCTTCCGTTCTCATTGTGCTTACTGTACTATTAAGCCTTAAGCAAAGTAAGACTTTCCACACTTCCTCCTTTCTTCAGCTCTCTGCTAGGCTTAAAATTCTTACCAAAACCCTGAACTGCATTAATTTGACTGTTTATCCTAAGTTTCATATTCAGCATCTTTCTATAGGCTGTTCTGGTCAGCTTTGGACACATACACTAAGTATAGAAATCTGCATTTGCTCTTGCCCTCAACTGTAGGCAGATCCTCCAGCATCTTTTTCACGTAGGTGGGAGAGAGAAGTCTTCCTTGGCTCCTCCTGCTTCTTGTGCTCTTCTGCGGGAACCTACAAGCTCAGTTAGCACTCTGAAATTGTTACAATGATAGACCTTCAGGCTGCAGGATTTTCCCTCAGATTTCCAAGTTGTCTTGTTCATTCTGCTAGTTTCAATTTGATCACAGTTTTCTCTGGAGGGACCCTCCTAGCTCTTTCAGAGTTCCTAAATATGTGATCAAGAGATTCATCTCTATTTGAACTGAATTTGTCTGAAAGCCAGAAATTAGAAGAGTTGCAAAAATAGTATGGAGTTGCCATTATACAATCAATTAAAAACAGTGTAAAGAAAGTGGCAGTACTCTAGTGCTCAGTGAGCAGACCAAGAGAGTTTGACATAGTTAATTGTTTCAAAAAACAGTAATTATAGTTCACTAATGTGGTATTTTGTCTTTGGCAAAATTTGTTCATGTCTTCCTTGTAGCAAATTTTAAGTTGTTGGTATTCCTTCAGAATTGCTTGTGGCAGTTCAGTATAAGTAAATAAAACACAAGGCTGTAGTGGAGAAGAAAGATCTTGTAAAAAGTTCATTGTTAAGGGCTCTGAAACCTTTACAATTTATGCAAGACTCAGACTGATTATCAAATGAAGTAGTTTACTTGATAATAATTGTATTAAAGTGGCTTTCATGAGTCACTTTACATCTACTGCTTATATGAATTATACAGTGAGGGTAGATTGCTGATATTTTTTTTGTGTAGCTTCTGTATTTCCTGTGTGCTTTACTTACTGTGTCCTTTTTCTGATGTTCAGCTTAAAAATAATAATGCACTCAGCAACCGCTATGCAAGGCTTGGGTTAGTGAAGGGCTTAATTTAAAAAGCAAAAAAAAATTGTTTAACTTCAAGAGAGTTTTATATGTTCAAATGTGGGTTCTTCAAAAATCAAACCCTGAAAAAAATAAGAGCTTGATTTATTTTTTTTATTATTTTTTTCTTCTCAGTAATTTAGCCTTGAGTGTTAATTATATTTCTGTAGCTCAGCAACAAAGTAAATTTAGTAATTTGTCAGAATCTGTGAAGGAACACAAGTGCATCAACATCATTATATTTCCATCAAATTGAATTTGTCAGCTATTCCCTCTCAAACTGCATATTTTTTGCACGTTAAACAGTTTAATGGCAGTTTGTATTGGCCATCTTTTTTTTCTCTTAAATTGTAATTCCTATCTATTGAAGTCAGTGGAAGAACTAAGATTCCTTTGGGGGATGAGAGGCAAGAAATCAGACTGCTACTTTTCAGTAGGTTTTTTTGGAGCTGGAAAATAACTCTCTGCAGATATGTTACAATTCACCAAGGGGTGTTTTCAGCAGCTGTTGAAATTAATCTTTGCAGCTGTTGTCCAAAAACAGTTTTTGAAATCTTTCCATTCCCCTGTTGCTGTCTGCTCTTTTCTGTGTGAATAACTATCCCAACTTTAATACCCAGGTTATGACTTACTTGGGGATTTCATGCTGCCTCTTTGCAGCAGTTGGTGCTTCTGCTTCAGCCCCGCTCGGCTGGTATGTATTTCGGTCAGACACATGGGTGTGACGCTGCTGAATGAAACTGGATGTATTCGAAGGCACAACCCACTACGTGGATGGCATTCTGCAGCTGATCAAGTGTCTTGTAACCACAGTAGAAGATTACTTTAGCTACTGAGTTCTTCTTGAGCTAAAATGTTTGCTCATGAGACAAACATTGAAGAGTTTTATAACCAGATAAAAATTGGGCATCCAACAGAGGGAAACATAAAATGATTTTGGGGGGAGAATAAGTGTTTAAACATTTGCACTCATTACCAGACTTACACTTCTTGTACGCTTTGCATGTACATCCAATTGTCATCTTCACCTGTATTTTTTTAGTTTGCTTTTAAGTTGTGAGGTATCTTTAGCAGCAGTTGTCCTTCTATATTGATTTAGTGAAATGAGCAGATTTTAGCTGCTGTTTTAATATAAATGAAAACAATAGATACAGGTAAAGCAGACGCAGAAATTCTCCTCTCATCTGGATGTTGTGCACAGTAGACAGAATTCTGTTGCTACCATGATCAAAATGCAATTCCCAATTTAAGGCAGGCGAAAGTTTGAAACAAATCACTGTTAGTTCTTAATGGCTGCCAAAAGAGAAAGCAGTCATAAAAGTAATCCAGGTAGGTTCTTTTTTAGCAGCCATTTGGTTCACTGTAGTGCTGCTTCCATTTGTTGCTGCCTTGCAGATTCTCATAATCACAGAAGTACTTAAGATTGATAGGAGTGCTGTGACAATGTTTTTGCTTTTTCTGTTTAGTTTTATCTGTTATACAGCACAATTTTTTTGAATAATATTAACATTTTCACATTATAAGCTTTGAATTAACAATTTGTCTCAAAAGCCACTTAGTTGGGGTGCCTTGTTTCAATAATGGATTAAAATTTAGAGTTATATTATCATGTTTGAACAATAATTAAAAATAAATTTTCTAACATGCTAAACATGTTACTGGTTGACCATTTTAAGTATCTGCCTGAATGCTGAAGAAAGGTTCAAGTTCATTAATTTACGAGATTGAGTATTTATAAACTATTAGGAGCTCTGCAGGCATTCATATGTTTGTGCCTGAAGCCATATATTCAGTACCTGCATTATATTTATGTGTATTCTAGAAATAAAATGACATATTCAGTAGCTTTACAAAAGTGTGGGAGAGTTGTATAGATAGGCAAGTATCCAAATAATCATAACTCAAACTACGTAAGTTTCCTATATGCAATATAGTAAAAATAATAATATGAATAAATACTAAGTATCTTATAGAAGATTAACAAGCATGTTTAAAAAAACAAAACAGAAAAAACAGACACAAAAAAAAACACAGGACTTTCTGGTTGACTTGGAAAACTTCCATGCCAGTCTGGTCCAACTTAAAGCCAGACCACTTGTATTCCGTAAGGTTTTTTTTGTTTGTTTGTTTTTGCTAGACATCTTTTAAGCTTATTTCTTCCTCTGAAGCTGTGGCAAATAGCTATCTCTTTACATATTTGTGCAATATTGGAGAGAATTTAAATCTGATATTTTGAGGATTGCATAATTTTTCTGTTTAAATTTATTTTAATTGTTTAAGATGGTCAGCTGTCAGGGTACAACTGCACAAAAGGCTTCCTGATCACACTTAGGAGAAGAGCCAGAAAATGAACTGATATTTGATGCACAGCTTTAGTTTGGGCTAACTGTATACTCAGGCTTTCACAAGTCAGGGAGGTGTGCTCTGAAATGTCCTTCCTATCAGGAATCTTCCTACGATTACTTCTGTTTCAGGCTTTTTCTGTGGCCATTTACGTATTTATTTAAGTAACTGTAGCAAGGCTTTACACTTCATGCTTCATTTATCTTTACAGTCTCTCCCACCACACCAAAAGCCACATTTATTGTCAGGCATACAGTATTGAAGTTGAATAAAGAGGTTTTGTGCCTGTCTGCTGCAGGGGATATGGTGAATATGGGAGACTTGAATTCAGAGTTGCTTTAGAGAAAATGAAACAGTTCATAGCTCAATTTGTATAGAAAATGAGGGTTTTGAATAATAAATTGTCTTGCATGCTTCATGAAGTTGTAACAAGATGCAGAAAGAACTTTGAGTTATTTGCTGTCTTAGTTCCCTTTAATGTAAAGGTCTGTTTGGGAAAATATAAGCCCATGTGTAGATCTGAGTGAGATACTGACCTAAGAACTTTATATTTCAGCTTATGTTTGTCTTTATTCACAGGTGATTATTTGCCCAAATCTTTAGAAGGATTATTTATCTATGAAGAAGAAGGTGCTGGAGTTCCAGGTTCTAACAGGAAAGGAAATGATGCAATAGTTGTTGAACAATGGACAGTCATTGAGGTAAACTGGTGATTATTTAGCAACGCAATTTCCTACTTCTAGTTCTCTTTGTATGTTTGTTTCCTTAGAATGACTGTACCAGTGTTTGATAGACATTTTGGGATGATTTCTTTAAGCCACCTGAATAAGCTAAACTAGCCTTGAATCATAAAAATGAAGTCAGGCCTGTTCCCATTAGTCAAAGTACATAAAAGAAATATGCTGCAGGAGTTCTGGATTGACGCTCATAAATGTTCATACCAACCAATAAAACACCCAAAGAAAAATTATTTTTTTTAAACTTATGTGTTTCAGACCAAAATAGACATGATTTCAGCAAGTACAGCTCCACTGACAGGGTGCTGAAGTATTCTTAAATAAAGCAGAAGTAAAAAGCAAAACCTGGAATTAGAACAAAAAATTGATGGTGAATGAAGTAGGGCTTTCAGATGTATGTTCTTAGTAAAATTTTACTTTACTAGAAAAAAAGTCTTTTCACACTTAAAAGTTACATATGCTACTGTAGCATGGTACAGCACTAAAACTATAATATTAAAATATTAAAAATTAGAATAAGATTATTGGTATGAATTAGTGGCATCTGAAACTAATCATTGTTGGAGGATGCTAAGGGCTTACTTTTGAAGTATTCAATGATAAATACATTTACTTATGTAAAAAGAAACATCACAAGTCTAAGACCCTAAAAAAAAAAAGTACAAATAGGTCTATAGCTAGGTGAGATGCTTGCTACTCAGATGTGAAGTGAAAACCTAAATATATCAATTGAGAAATCTTTTCTGCTGTTTTAAAAGTTATGTTTTAGGAGTTAGTTTAGCAACATGACAAATTTAGCAAGCTAGATGTGCTTTGACTGTCTTGCTGAATCAGGACTTGTATCTGAATTTAATATTCCCCTATCTGTTTCCCTAATCTTCTGTTGTCTTGAACTTTTCAAATTGCTTTCCGTTTGAAATAGGGAATCTCTTTTCACACCAAACAATACAAATTATCACGTTATAAGTAAGAAAGAAGAGTGGTTGTAATTTGTTATGTGTATAAATGCAAATAAACCCTGTACAGAGTGTCTTTACTACTTTTTATAATTATTAATGTAGGGGTGTGAAATTAAAACAGATTACGGACCTTTATTGCACACATTGGCTGAGTTTGGATGGCTCCTGACCTGTGTCCTGCCTACACCTATCGTGCGACATGACAGGTATGCAAACAGCTGGATGCAGCATTTTGGTATATATTCAAAGTTACACATCTTAGAGAACTATCAAGCGGTTACTTGTGTGCTTCAGTGTAAAAGCAAGAAAAATGCAAGTAATGTTAACTGCATATAAAACTTGAGAAGTACAAAGGATTATGGTGGATTTTCTTTTACCACACTGTTTTAGGACTACTGACTTCAGTGAGTTTCAAACTAGACCAAGAATCCAAAATTTAAAACGCATCGATTGTATCTAAATATAAAATATTTTATTTGGGAAACTTTTTTTATCACATATCCAGTCCTCAGTGATAGTGTAAGTCATATGCTTCAAATTTAAACAAGTGTCAAAATGTCTCAATAACTTAGGACTGTGGTGAATGACTATTTTAGACTATGTAAGAAGTGATGTTGTCACAAGACAGTCATGCACTATTTATTGCAAATTAAGGTGGAGAATGTGCTAATCCAGCAAGTTATTGAGCTGTTTATCTTCTTCTTTAACGTAGAGATTGTTTCATTTTACATATAATAGTGAACTACTGGATTTCAGTTCTCGTATTCTCTTTCTGTAATATTTCTTTAGATGTCTTGGGAGGAACATCTGTGTATGTAGGAAGAGCTAAATAGCAGACCTAGATCCCATATAATGTTCCAGAATTTCTTTCCCTTTTAATGGAAAAAATACTGTGCTTTTATTCAGAGTACCTAGCTTAAAAAAATAGCAAATGCATCACTGAATTAAGCTTACACGGGTTTGTTTTTGTTTTTGTTTTTTTTAATTCTCCCATCAGATTAAGATCGCTGAAGTTTGGGGAAAAGAAAATGTACTGAGGCATGGCCTAGGGCTTATTAAAAATAATGGAAAGGCTGGGTGACTTTTAGTAATCTTTGGATCCAGACTTCACTGTATTAAATCAAGACAGCATAGAAAAGATGTGAATGGAAGGTTGTAAGAGAACTGTTCCAGGAAAATGGAATTTTGTTCAAGTGATTTGACATAATTATACCAATTCACCCATGTGAGAAAGAGGTTTTTCTGATCAGAAAATAGCTTTTCTGTTTCTCTGTTGTTTTGTTTTGTTTTATAGTTGACTTTAACCAACTGGTTACAAGCAAAGACACAAGAAATTGAGGTAAAACATCTAGCACGTTCTTTTATTTTTAAAGGTCTCTGTACGTTTTGTTTTCTTCTGAAACTTGAGCAAGTTCTGAACATACTTTGCAAAGCTCCCGATCCAGTGAGAAGTAGTTTTCAGAACATGAAACAAAATGGCTATCCTTTAATTCCTTCTTTAAATTCTTGATCTAAGTGTGTTATCTTTGAACACAGTGACTTGTTAGGGTATGCCAAGCGCTGAGCCTGGTTTTTGTAAACAGATGAAACTTTTGGCCAGATCTTAAAGCTTGAGAAGTAGCCTTTCAGGATCCAGATCTACTTTTTGGAAGGTCATGAGTGGGCAATGGGATAGAAAGGCTTTAGTATTCTTGGTATGCTGTAGGTCATAGGATGAGAGGGGTTTAAACCACAAACCTCTGCTATCGCACAAGCAGTGTAACTGTACCCATCCCCAAGGGGTTTGGACAGCAGGGGTGAAGCTGTCCTGCACAGCCACATCGGCTCAGTCTGGGCTTGCTGCAGGCAGCTGATGCTGTTTGGTACCTGGTAGATTGCTGAGCAAAAGCAGGGTTGCATAGAAGAAGCTAAGTGCTATCAAAAAAAAAAGTAAGAATAATAGAAAAAAATGCAGTACGAAGTGGTTCAGATTCAGTAGACAGGATCTGTTTCTTGAGTTACTGAGAAGGTTATATACCAGCAAGACATTTAAGTTACACTAGGTGTCTGAGGTAGCGCTGCTTTCCAGATGTGGGACAACGAGCACGCTGCTAGATGGCATCGTGCAAAAGGGGGTTGTATTCTGGCCAAATGTCAAGTTGGATTCATTTCGTATTAACACTGGAATAATTGATGAATACAAAGACTTTGTTTTCTGACTTAAATGGTTGTGTAGGTGTGTGCATGAATTGTCTAATAGTTGTTGTCTTAATATGGACTGTGAGATACCTTCAGAAGAAATATGATAAATCACATTTTGAGTGTGCCTGTAGTATATCTAATACACAGCTATTCAAATTTCTTTTAAAAACTAAATAAGTAAGTTTGTGAACAAGAATTCCTAACTGGGAATTAAGAATTCTTGAAAGACTCCAAAAAGAATGTGTTTGTCCTGACAGCCTGCGTAGTGATTGATAAATACTATTTTTAGGCATTGATGTTGGTATTTAAAGAAGAGAAAGAAATTCCTAGATGGTTACTATGTGTCTGATATGAAAGATGCCAGTACTGTGGTGGTAGATTTTCCTAGGAATGCAAGTTAAATGCAGAATAAAGAAGGGCACTTTGTGCTGCCCAACAGCTGTTCTCTTCCCAGACTGGGAACTCTGACCTCAAAACCCGGCCTGAATATTAACAGGTTTCAGAAATACTGAACAAACAAACTGAACAGCATTTTGGGACAATCTGGCAAATTCAAGTTTTCATGTTTATTTAAAAAAAATTAAAAAGTGCAAAATATATAATAAAAATTCTATTTAAGAATAAAAGATGCTAGCAAAGCAGCCTGCTCCCCATTTTTATTTACCTCCATATTTTGACGTATTCTCTGTCGTAGTCTAGTCCTAATTTATTGTAAAACTTTCCCAATCTCAGATCTTCTACAGTTTGTTCCTAGTCATTAAGCCTCCTGCTTGGCTGTAGACAAAAGGTGTGACCACAGGCTAACAGGTTCTGGGGCGTGACAGGGTTGTAATGCACAGTGTGTTTCTCTCT
>VXAA01004975.1:906518-926620 GCA_013399115.1 Anseranas semipalmata | reverse complement strand
TTTTTTTTTTTTTTAATATGGTTGGGATTTGAAACAGAGTGAAAAAAATGCCAGACTGTAAAGTCTGTTCCTTTGTGGTTTTGATGTTGCTGTTCTTTGAAGTTTTTATTTTGTTACAGATGTTCCTCTCCGTAAAATTATGTCCTGTTGTGTGGAGTGTCATGCCACATGCTAGCTGAGTGTCATGGATCACTGTCCCATTTCAGGCATGGGCAGCAGCCTGTAGGCCTGTTTTGTCCTTTAACTCATACCTCAAGGGCTAAATCCTGCTGGATACAGGAAATACTTCCTCAAGAAATGTGATCTTTGTTGTTACAAATAGAGCAGTAGTAGATAACATGCAGAGTTGCCTTTTATGCAATGTTGTTTGAAAAATAAGGAGTATTTTGGGGTGTTTTATTTTTTGTTAGCAAACTGTAAACCCACAGAAGTTCTTTATCTTCTGTCAGTGATTGTTTTTCTAGGTATACAAGAAAACAGAGTATGAAAAAATGTGCATATGATGCAATGCTTGTATCCATCCATATCTTGGATATTTAAATTTTGTCAGCAGTCATTAAAGCACTTTTTTGACCAAGAAAGAATGTAAGGAAGACCCACAATAATAGTAGCGACCTCAGGAGCCTCCTGCATTATATACAGCTGTAACTTATAGTTAAATGTTTTCAAGACAGGAATTTGACAATAATTATGCCAAATTCAGAAGCTATATAGCAAGGATAAAATGAATAGTCCTTTTAAAAGTTAAATCTAGTGACTGGGGGGAAAAACATGTTAGAAAATATTTTGTTGGTAATTTTAGTGCTACTGCAGTTACTAAAATAATGTTATCATGAGTTTCTAGAATTTCATACATGTTTGTGGTCTAAAGTTAGAATTTCTTTGTTGTTTTTGTTTTTGATGGAACAGTTGTGGCTCCAGTCCTGTAAGCCAGGAGCCTTACTATCCCACACTGGTATCTGTCTCATAACTGAAAGTCCAAATGCAGTGCAATTGCAAAGGAGTGCAAAACTTCATTTTGGGGCAATGCATATAAACCAAATTGATTATAAAGAATTTGTTATCTTGCTCCTTTTCTTCATTTTTCAGGAAACACCGTCTAACCTTAATTGATTCATATACAGAAAATTTATGCATTAAAAAAAAAACAGATGTAAAAATCTTAGCTATTGGCAGTCCTAACTCGCTTCAGGTTGGATGATGGTTCTTAGGGATTTATTTAATATATGCATATACTAAGAGGACAGACTTATTGCCCATACAGTATAAGCAGACAAGCAAATTGCTGGTGTTTTAACAAAAGAGTCTCTGTTGCTCTTCATCCCTCTTACAAGAAGAGACAGGAAAAAGGCTTCAGCAGCCTTACTTTGCAGTGACCTTTATTTCCCCTCACTGATTAC
The DNA here is from genome assembly GCA_013399115.1 of Anseranas semipalmata. NCBI lineage: Eukaryota > Metazoa > Chordata > Aves > Anseriformes > Anseranatidae > Anseranas > Anseranas semipalmata. Next base: position 925,220 of record VXAA01004975.1, on the reverse strand, counting down.
TGTAGTCCCTGAAAATGGGCAAGACAGACTGTCTGCAAGCACCGGAAAGCAAGCGGGCAAATACAGTGCAAAAACACTGACTTTGTGCTTGGTAGTTTATCATCACAAACAACTTAGATTAAGTTTTCAAAATGCCCTGACTTACGAGGCAAAACAGAAATGTGGAAGTGCGAGGGAAGCTCTGGAGTGACTTGCTCTAAGTGTTTCTTTCTCATTTAAATTCTGTGGAAATCCCACTGTCATTGAGTTCTTTGTGAATTAAGCTCATAGCTACTTTGTCGTGTGCAGCATTTTAATAAGGTCAGACTTAGAAACTTGTTAATTTACTTATTGTCTACTCACCATCGTGTCCTTTCTCTGTTCTAGTAGAATTTGTACAAGCTGAAGCTTAATGTTTGTTTCTTCTTTTCCCTGAAGGAATGCAGACACAGTTACAAAATAGAGCATAGGCAATTCCCCATGCCAGGGATTCTGCGCAGCCCTCTCGCTTGAAAGAGAGATTTCTCAATTGGTATTATCCAAATAGGCATAACCGAGGCAAGGGAAGATAACTGGCAAAGTGAAGTAGGTTTGCAGGACCGCCGATTTCCTTGTCATAACATAGAATTGTAACACGAGTATTTTCTTTCGATGAATGGAAATAATGAGGTAGGGACTCTCAGAGGAGAAGACGTTAACCTGAAGAAACTAACGACCTCATTCCCCTGCCTCCCTGTTTTCCCCACAGGCTGCAGTTTAAGATAGGTCTCTTTTCTCATCCAAGGAAGCTATGTAAAGACATGCCATGACCTGAGTTCAGCTGGATTGAGAGGAAGGTTGTGAGGGGCCAAACACCATCACAAAATAATCATAATTGACTCTTGATCAGATACAGCTGGGAATAGTGCTGTTCTGTGCATTTTCTCAGAGCTTACCTTGAGGTGCTCTACTGTTCTTCCTGATCCCATAGCAACAATTTTAATCCCTGATTTTTCATGGAGTGAGTCCCTAACATAAAATACAAGCTGATGCTATCAGTCCTAGCCCTGTCACAAAATACAAATCAGTTATCTCAGCTTTATATGTATGGTTGCTAAGATAATGACTTACCCTTTCTGAAGTACAATCATACATTACTTCAGTAATTCCTTCCATAGTGTTAAGCATAATAATACAGTTTTACTATTGATAGGAGAATAGGTGGAATCACAGCTTCTTGAAGTGAGCTTACTGTGTGGTAATCTCTACAAGTCTGTTTTAAGTAGTTAAAATTTTGTGGTTCTGTTTTGCTGCTTTACTTTATCTTACTCACCTATCTATAGTCACTTTCATGCCAAAGCATTTCCGTGTTTTTCCTTTATGTGTATTAAGAGCTCATTGAATACTGCGCAAAAGTAGAGTGAGGAGACTGGAAGATCTTATCAAAATGTAGTTCTGATACGTAGAAGAGCACAGGAATTTTTTAAACCCTCCCATCCCAGAGCTCTTCTTTCACACTTCTTGCACTCATTTAATCCCCACAGAGTCTTGCTTTCTAAGACACATGCAGTCAATTTGCTGGCCTGTATTATTGATGGAAGGGTGATGAAAACAAATACCTAAAATCTTCAAGAGGATGTAAAGGAGGATTCTTTAAAAGGTTTTTGCTTTTTACTACCGGTAGTAAAAGAATGTAAATTTCTGAGACATCAACATCTGAGTTGTTTTTGAGGAACTTTTTAACTTTTCCTGTTTACCTTTTTTAAAGTATGTCCTTTTCAGTTAAGTAAACAGTGCTGCTTTAAATCATTTCTACCACAACAGCATCAACATTTGAAAAAAAAAAAAAAAAAGTCCTTTCTTTTCCTCTCTTATTTCTTTATTTTCTTGTCCCTCCTATGCATGTCCATCCCATGTATAAAACCATCTGTGTCATTTATCTCATTGTGGATGTATTGGTTAAACTGAGCTGAGACTTTTTGTCCATAGACGGTGAAAAGGCAAGTTTATCCCACTGTATTAATTAGATGTCATGTTACAACCAGAAAACACCTTTACTGCTAACTAAAAGAATTTTACTTCACAAATTTAGTATCTCAGAAGTATTGATGTATTTGTTGAAGCTCTGGATCTTTCAAGATTGAGGTTACTTGTTGTGGAGTTATTAGGTAGTTGCATGTTGTTGTATATCTGTCAGTGAAGACAGATGAAAAAAATACTCTCCGAGGTTTAATTTCAGACATTGTAAAGATGTGGACTTTGATTAAAAGTAGGAGCTCTGATAGATAAGCCTTCAAGTGCAGTCCTGTTAAATTACTCCAACCATACTAATAAAAATTTGTTGTTCTATACCTGTTTTCATGTGCAACACCTTAACCCAGCTGTGTGCTTCTGTTTTTTTTTCAATGTGATTACAGACCTGTTTATGAATTAATACACCAGTAAATGCTTGATAATCTATCCTCTTCTGCATCATATATGCACAATTTACAGTTGACTGTGAAAGGTGTTGAATGTGTTGCAGGGAATATTATTGCCTTTAAATATTCATATGATTTTCCTTAAATTTCAGTGAAGGAAATCTGGCCACAAAGCAAGTTGTTTTTCTTCAGAGACCTGTTATATGGAATTCTGTTGTCCAGACACCAGAGGTGAGTAATGTGTTGATTAAAAACAAATAAAATCAGTATTTCACACAGTCATTATGTACAGAAACAGGTTTCAAAATTAATGGAAAAAGTGGCAGAAACAGGTTTTGCTTGAGAAAATCTGTTCAAGTTTGTGGAGCGTTTTTGCAGATGAACTTGCATGTTGGTTTTTTTTTTTTCCTGAGCTATATAGCTCTTAGTTGAAGCTATAGAGAACAAAAGAATAGGTATGCTGAAAACCTGTTACTTTAAGAATTTTGTTCTAAGAAATGACTGTTCCTCAGGTGGATGAGGTTAGCTATGCTGCAAGCATTTTGTTAGATGTCTTCAGGAAGTCCTAAGTGAGCTGACTCAAATCCTGCATCTGTGCAATCTGTTGCACATGAAAAAAGATAACACTTTTTTGACCTCCAAAACGTCTGTTTTCATGCCTGTAGAAGAATACAAGTGTCAAGCCGTGCAAGGGGTTCTGTAACCTGGAGGTTAACAGAGTGAAGGAGTGTTAGCCATTGCTGTGTGAAAAGGTGTGACAGAAATACAGGACTTAAAATTCCTGCGGCTGGACTTCAGCAGCTCCTTGTCCCTTTTCAGTGAGGCTCCCATAATAGTGGTTGTATAGAAGTACTTTGAGGGTTAAATGGCTGGTAATCCTCACGTCCTGCTCAGAGCCTGGGTCACAACAGCTGTGGCACCTGTATGGTGCTATAGTAAAGCCTGCTGTGGACAGAGAAGGATAACGGGGGTTCTTCTTGCCAAGTCTTTCTACATCTTGTGATGCATTTTCCCTTTTATTTGTTTTTCAGTGGCTATTCTATCTTCAGCTAATCAACTTCCTTCTCCTGTGATAGTCTTTTAAGAAGTTATGAAAGCTATGGGCATTTTGACTCACGCCCAGAACTGGAGTAGTAACGTTACAAATCTTGTCAGTCATGATATTATACTTTTATGAAGCAGTGATACCTAGCCTTTTCTTTCCCCATCTGTAGAAATAGTTCCACGAGTCTCTAAATATCTGGAATTCATATTTGATCTTTTCGGCTTATATCCAGACTGCTACCATCATCTGTATTTTCCTGATTAGTGTTTCTAAAATACACTCTTCCTTTTCTGTTCTTCTCCAGACTTCTGCTCATCTCCAGCCTAGTTTCCTTCTCACTGCGTCCCCTGATAATTAATTTTTCCATGCCAGGAAGAATGGTATTCAACATGCACAATTAAAATCGTGTTTTATTTTTCGTCTCTATCACCATCTCAATTCCTAGCTAGTTCTTGTATGCTGTCTGTAATTTATTTCCCTCATCTACAGAATCTGAGCTCCTATTTTTTTTCCCTTCAGTGTTCTGTGCAGTGTCCCTTGCCAATGTTTAGTCATCCATTCATGCCCTCTTCTAAATTCTGCCCGTTCCTCTTGTAATTTTCTTTCAGTTTTCCCCTGTGTACTGCTTATCTTCGGCTTTTAGCTTTCAAAGCTCACAACCCCTGCTCTCTTGCCTTTGTAGTGTTATCTTTTTTTGGAATATAGTTTTGTTGGTATCAGTATTGTAAATGCATAAAACCATGTTGGTTTATGTCAGTCACGATCAAATAAAGTCAAACTTCTCCTGATGTTTCCCAACTTTTTATTGCTATGTATAATAAGTGCATGGACTCTTTTTTTTGGTAGCTGTAAGACATGTTATTTCTAACTACAAGTGTCTCTTAAAAGGCAGTGTAACTACGTGACTCAAGTTAGAAAGGTTAAGATTGGATTCTGCCAGGAGACGTAATACCGTAAAAACATTCACTGTGAGGAACTGATGAATCTTTGAGATGTGTTTTAATTTAAAAATAGAGGAACCATTATGCTCACTGTTCAAATTCTGTTGCCTGATGGTGAGGTGGTCAGTAGTTGAATGACCTTTGTATTCTTTATTTATACAAATACAAAGGTACGCATGTTTTGTGGTCATTGTTTTACTTGATTGTAATGGGGAACTTTTGACTTAAGCATTAAGATCATGGAAGTAAACAAATAGCTGATTTGTAGCCATGTTACATGAGGATTATTGTGTTTAAAATCTGAAGAGACATAGTATCTAAATATGCCCCTTAAGTACCAGTGAATATTTTACTTCTCCAGCAGGAAATCTCAGTATGATGAGGTCATTTTAGCATGGGATAAATAGGTAGTTCAGGCTAAAGCTGAAACGTTTAGTAAAGTAGTGTTTTCCTTCTGTTTTTCCAATTATGTTGTTTTTTCCCTAAATTTTAATCTTTTTACTTCATTTATTTATGTATTACCAAAATGTCTGAACTGGCAAACAGCATATTACCTTCATTCGTAGATGAGGTATAATTCATAGATTGGTTAATAATACCTAACTGGTATAGTGTGTCATGCTAGCTTTGCATTGAATAGCTAGATTTCAGGTATGAAACAAGCTACTGAAATCTGAAAGTATTCCCAACTATTAACTTTAGCTCTAGAAATTGTAATAAATATGTTTATTTAAAATGATTCCTGTACAGTGACAACAGAGCTGTGCAATTTTGTCAAACCTTTGCAAATATTTTGGTAAAAAAAGTTTAATTCCTGTGATTCTACATTGTTGGTCATGACATTTTCATTTTTCAGGGTTGTATTTTTTTGTTTTGTTTTTGTTAGGTTGGAGCTAGCATTGCCAGTTCTAAAGGAACTTTTGCTTCAGTAGGAATTGAGGGAAATCCTGTTATCTGGTCTTTTATTCCCACAGGGTCTCTTTCCTGAAGAGAGTATATTTCATGTCCTTACAGCTCATATCTCTGCCTTCTTGTATATTCATGGACTAGTGCATTATGATCTGGCTTGTGATCTATGTATTGATTCAAAGGCCTCTTGGATTTAGAAGGGCTATTTTGTCTCAGTGGGTTCTTTATCACATACCATTTGCTTTTATAAGAAAATAGTTCAGAGGAGGAGATCTGTGACTGAACCACACACATGCTTGAGGGTTTTCTCTTTTTTCTTTCCTTTATTTCCTTTAGGCAGACTTCTCCATCCTCTTACTGTGGCATCCAGGCAAAGTTTATTTCCTTCTGTTTCTCCTGAGGCAACACTATTTCCCCTTAGTCTAATTTCCCGATGTCTCCTGTAACAGCTTCCCTTCAATACATTTCCTTTAGCCACAAGGGCCATTGTTTTTACTGTTTTAAAAGGGCTTGGGAAAAACATTACAGATGCATAGAAGGAGGGCAAAGAACTTGCTGGAGCATGACACAAAACAGTTGTGGGTTTGGTCTGGCCAGAGTCAGGCACAGAAATGATGCTTTCTTCAAACAGCTGATTTTAGCATGGGTTAAGACTTGTAAATCATTCTGGATCTGCCAAGTGTGGCTTAGGAATTGAGCATTGCCAAAGTAATTACTTTTTCTTAACATTTGCTTATGCTTTCTTGAATCTTGACTGTGCTGTATCTTTTGCATCTCTCTTGAAATTTATTTATAGAGAACAAAAATGTATCCATTGGGATTTTTCTCGAGAGGAGTTCATAGTTTAAGCCAGTGTTAAATGCTGCCTTATGTTAAAATGCAGCTCACATTAAATCCATACATGACTCATTGCAAAGCGTTCAGCTTGTTTTCTACATGAGCTAACATTGAAACATCCTCTTGTATTTCAGAAGAAATCCTTAAGGCAAGTTATTGGGGAGGAAAAAGGTAAAGTCACTAGCAGAAGTGTTGGATTAGACACAGCTACTTCTCGCCCTGTAGAAACTGGACAACCACCTGATGAGTTTCATCTGTCCCCTTCTAAACAATGTTGGATCAAAGAGGCCTCCTCGCAGTATGGAGGCTTTCCAGGATTCAGTAGCAGTGATGGAGTATTAAGGGAACTGGATGATGGACAATTTGACCAGGAAGATGGAGTTACTCAGGTCACATGTATGTGATAAAGTAAGTAACTGCATCAGATGGACATGTACATAATTCACACAAATGTAAAACAAACAAAAAAAAAACATACTACTTTAAATGCATTGATATAATCCCATGACTTTTCCCAGACTCATTTTGTATTTTTGTCTTTGTTGTGTTAATCCTACTGTAGTAATAATACTACTGCAAAATGCTTTGGCTTCCTGTCTCTCTTTCATAGAATAACTACCTGACTTGGTGCTCTGATAACTTTTGTTAATGCTTCTTGACAAGCAAGGAAGCAAATGCTGCAAAACAATGACAGTTTATGTTCCGTAAGAGAGAAAGGAATGTGGATGTTTAGTGTTTTCCACAAGCTAGAGGAGTGGTTTTTGGCTTTTTGAGGGGGTCGTTTTTGTTGTTGTTGTTTTTTCCCAAGGGTATTGTAAATATTGGTGGGGGAAAAAAAACTATCTGCATATAAGTTTTAATGTGATTTTTCACTTTACTTGCCTTGCCTAAGCTCAAAAGCCTAGAGAAATGCAAGTCATATGCTAGAGAGTTAATAATTTAAGCTGCATTTGGACATGGTATGTACAGAAAACCTCTGGAGGCTGTAGGCAGACATTTGCTCCTGTAATATTATCTCACCTATGCAGCATTTCCCCGGGTTCCATGTACATGTAAGCCAAAAGCTATCCCCACACATGGCTTTGTATATATATAGAGAGAGAATTGTTTAATGATATATTCTTAACTTACTCATGAGTGGAAATGAAGAGCCTCCCACCTTCCAAAAGGTAACTTGCATTCTACGAAAAGTTTGAGAAACTCTGTAAGAAGCACTGACAGCCAGGTGCTCCATAATGCTGATAATATACAGGGGGAAGAAGTGGACAAAATATTGGGTGAGAGACTTTATACAAATATGCTCATGTATATATAATTTTTTTTCCCACTAATTGTATATTACAGTGGATAAATGATATCCAACTGCATCAAATACCAGAAACACTGTTCAGAGGAAAGATTGAAGCTCCCGGGCTTTCGTCCTCACTGGGCTAAAGTAAAGACAGGCTTCTGTGGGGAGAGGCATGTACAGGAATTATTTTTATGCTGCTGTCTTGAAAATACATTTGGCAATAGTTCAGCTTCCATCTAAGCTGATCTGCTCTGCCACAGTAGCTGGGGAAAAAATCAAAAGCCACAGGAAAAGAAATTCTACCTCTTTTTTTTTCCTTTTTTCAGATCATTATTGGCATTTTCACATAAAATACTGTAACTTAATTACTGTCTATAAAAAGTTGTTACTAATGGAAATTTCAAATTTTAATTAAAAAAAAAAAAGTAAAAGAGAAGCTGAAGAAAAATGCATGTCCAGAAGATAAAGGTGATTATAAATAAAAATTGTATTTTTCAAGAAGTTTTAGAAACAAAAACTGTTAAGTGCTTGTCACTCCCAAGCTAATAGAAGGTAACTTGGTCAAAATGAAAAATCAGGACAGAACTGAGCACATGTATTCCCAGGATTTCTCTAAAGGTTTACAGTACAGCATGCAATCAGGGAGGTATTGAAATCACCTGCCTCTGGCGGCAGTATCCCAGCAGCTGCCGTGGAAGTCCCTCTGCCCGCAGCGGGGTGATGGCACTAAGCTCAGTGGTGACAGCAACGCCAGCGACTGGCTCAGAGAAGCCTGCGAGATGACCAGACTGGTGGAATTCAGCCTGCGATCTCTGGGGCAGGGAGCCACGCAGAATGAACTCTGGCAGAAGCTGCTTATTACAATGGGCAAGGAACTGTTCTTGAAAGAAAAAAAGTTGCACTTGCTGTGATAAGCAAAAGTAGCACCAAGCTTTAGTATTATTTCGGTTTATTTTTATGGGGGGTGGGACCGTTTCCACTTGTATCGGGTTTGATTGTTGTAGTTGAAGCTTGAAATGATAATGGCTTTGGAGTTGCTTCCCAGTTTCATGGTCAAAATTGCTGCAGATTTGTTGTTTATTTCTCCCTTTGGAAGAGCAACTAACAACTGTTGGTAGCAGACTTTCTCCCCCCCACCAAACCCTGGAGCTGGAGACAGCCCTTCAATTCCTCTCATTTTCCTATTGCACATGGTTGGAAAGCGCAGCTTCTCTTTTCTCACTTGAATTTCTTAGGAAAAATACCAGCAGTCTGGTAAAGTAGTTCTGAACGTGACTATTTTAAGAGCCAAATAGATGCCAGTAGGGCAGCAGGAGGACTGCGCGCAGCGTGGGGGGCAGCGGGAGCCACAGGAGTATCTGTGGTAGTGGGCACAGTAAGAAATCTGTTCTTGGCAAGGTTTCTCTCCCTGCTTCCCCACCGGCATCTCAAGGTCACAGATGTGGGGCACAAACCTCGCATTCACTCCCTGTCTGTGGGTGCCATGTGAAGGATCCCCCTGCTAAAGGGCAGAGTGCTGGGCTGGGTGTTCCCCCCAGAACCTGCCCCAACTACTGTCTTCTCATGCAGCCCGCTGCGCAGTGGTCATTTGATAGCAGGCATCTCCCCCATGGTACTTTAGATATGGAAGAACTGATGAAAAGACATATTACATCTGTCTCTGGCAGAAAGCTAAGTAATTTCAGCATATTAAAAATGAGGCAACAGCTGGTCTTGTACAACTTGGAATATGATGCTGTACATCTAAAAGTATTTTTCAAAAGTTACCAAAAAAAAACCCCACCACTCTTGTGTGTGCAATTAATTTTAACTACTGCTGGTTCTCCATACAAGTCAAGCTTGTAAAAAGCAGCAAAAATTGGTCAAAAAACTAGGAACTGAATATTCCACATTAAAGCTTTTAATGTGTAGCAGAGAAGTTACCTTTTATAAAGCAGTATCCCTGCTTAAGATAGTTAACCGCACTGAATCCTAAAACAAAACTGAACTGCAACTATTTGTATAACATGTTATAACACGTAAAGCACTAAATTAAATGCAGTTACTCTTTCTAGAATGCATTTATTGGATAAAAAGGATTTAACTTTTAATTGAGATCTTTTCCTCATACCAGCTGGTGAAAATGCAGAAAACTCAGAAACTAGTATCCATATGCTTTTTTTTAAAAGAGCTTTTCCATTATGATTAATGGGATATAAACAAGGGAGATTCCATTTTTTCAACGAGGGTGGTCTGGATGTCCACAAGTACATTCTAGAATATTCCCACTTTTAGCAAGAAAGGCTTTTCTTAAATTGTAGGCTACTGAAAAGGAATGTGGCTTTATTTCAGAGTTTTAACTGTACTTTAGTCCTTGCTCTTGAATCTCTATAGGTTTATGATTGTGTTGCAAACTTCGGTAAATTTCTTTCTAGTCTTTTTAATTCATTGTAAATATGCTAAATTGCTTCCTCTGAACCCATTTAGCAATTGCTATTTAGTTAAGGACAGCTGGTTTATTTTTTAATGCCATTTGTTTTGCATACAGTACATAAAGTTGCCCCTGCTGTACAAACATTAATCTAGATTGTTTTCCTAGTTCTCTCTTGTCTTTCACCTCACAGGGCTACATTTAGGCTCTGTACTGCAAACAAACAAAATATAATCCTTCACCTGGAAAAAAAAATGTCAACCTGGCGGGAGACGAGATAGAAATGTGTAAAGGGAGTGGCATGGAGAGGGTAGCAAAGGAATAAATTCTTCAACATTCTTTTCTTGATACGAGAACTCAAGGGAATCATGGAAATGGTAAGTAGCAGGTTTGAAATAAATCAAGGTACTTATTCAGCTGGCTGTACAACTCCTTGCTGCAGGCTGTTGTTTATAAAACTACATGGATTTAAAAGGTGACCGAAAAATTCCTGAAAGGAAAAAAACCTCAACCGATTCTCTCTGAACGTCACTGAACCAGACAGAAGCTGTTGGAGACTGTAAAAGTTGGTCTGACTGACTGCATGTTCATCCTGTTCCTTAGATTTCTTGTGAGGACCAGTTCTTCATCCCTGGGTTAGCTGGATTGAGCAGGACCATTGTGGGAGTGTAGCTGAGAATGGTTTCCTGCTGCAAGACTTTTATTTTAAAAATAAGGGAGAGTAAATTGCTTGCTCAGTCCACATGAAGATTGCACATGAATCATCTGACTTCATGCACTAGTTGAAGAATACAGATTAAACCACCTGTCTTCCTAGGGCATGGATGCTGAAACAAATAACTGAAAATGCTTCTGAAACAAATGATGGAAAATCTTCTTTTTCTTTGCCATTAAAAATTCTGAAAACCAACTCATCTTACTTGGAAAAGAAAAAAGGGGAGGGTGCATTTTGTGCAGAGGGGATTCTAATTAAAGCTACGTTTCATTATGTTCTTAAATTAGAGCATTAAGGTATGCCTTTACCAATACTGTACATTACTAGCACTTTTTTAAATCAAAGTTTGTAAAGCAGAAGAACTGTGAGGTAAGGTAAGCCTGTTAGCAAGCTTTTTTTATATGCTTCTATTATATATATATTTTTATATATATACTGCTCAGTCTTCGTTTTACCCAAATGTATTTTATGTATTTCATTATCTTATGCGTTTTTATTGAAAGACTTTTGTGAATCAAACTTAAAGCATGGATGCATTCTCTGACAAAAAAAAAAAAAAGTACACTCATTTATTCTATAACATGGCTTCAGCTGGGCATCTGAACTTTAACAGAAGAGTCCCTTACCTGTATGTGACAACAAAAATGCCCTAGAACTATTAAAAAAACAAAGATAGAAAGATATTAATGCTGTTCCCAAACCTCTGCAAAAGACTGTTTATACTTCGAGTCTTAAATTGTTTGGACAGGAAATACTTTAATAGTGTTTGCAAGCAGGGAGAAATTATCCACTGTAAAAAATCTTTGTGCCCTGCTCATAGTCGTCACAACAGTTCATTTACATACCCGATCAGCTGCAATAAACTGCTGCTTAACTTCTGTTTCTGATCTGTAAAACACTATTTACTGTTTGTAAAGCTAAGATCCTTCCTATATTTCTGATAGGAAGCTTTTCACCATTAAAAGCACTTCTTAAATTAGCTATCAGTGTCTTTATTATGTTTGCCTCACACTGGCATTAAATCCGTTAGATCAACATATACCTTCCTTCAGTTATATTTTTGCAAGTCTTGTCTGTACATACATACAGCATACAAGGCAAAGCTTGTTAGACTTTTAATTATCTATTAAAAGCTGATTAGCTTTACTTTGACTTAGTACATCAATGTTTGAAAGTAAAAAAAAAAAAAAAAAAAGTTGCTGTTCTGACAATTCCCTATGGTTTAATTTATGGAATAAAAGTGGTAGTTAAGATTGAGATTTTTCAAAGCTAGTTTCCTGTGTCAAAATTTAGATGAATGGTATGAATTAAAGTGCTGAGCATTCTTTGGGTAAACATAATTTGAGACAAAGCGGTTTAGGCAAACCGGTCTGGTGCCATGTTTTGATCAGTTTAATGAGAAGCTTTGACAACATCTAAGAATTAAAATTTTAGCAGCAAAATCACTGTGGCTGGCTTGTTGCAAGATATGCTGCGGCAAGCATCAGGGAAAACTGCAGTGACTAAGAAGAAAGTCATTTGAAAGTTAACCTTTGCTTGTGATATGCCATTCCATCTGTGATGCACTGTCCCTAATGTGCTTTGAGTATTTGAAAGGTCTGGTTGTAGATCTCACAAACTCTTTAATTGTAGAACCACCATTTTCTGAATTGAGACAGGTATGGATTTGAGGTAAGATGTTAAGATGCTAATGAGTATTGTATTTCTCTGCTTTTGAAAGAAGAAATAGAACTTCAGCACAGCTTGTAGCAGAGATGGGAGAGCAGCGAATGTTGTGTTGGAAGCATTCTGTTGCCTGCGTTCTTGGATGACATGAAAAATGAGAATCACTTACCAAAATATAGCGGTATGGATAAAGAAACAGTTTAATTTTAAATCTTTTTCTTTTTTTACAATATATTTCAAAGACAGTCTCAATTTCCCTATTATGTAGAGTGTAGATTAAATCTGTTAATGTATTTACTAGACAAATCAATGGTTTGCTTAGGCGAAGTGAAGTTTTATGGTACCATTCAGGCACGTGTGTGTACACAGTACTCATGTAAACAACAGCAAGGGAAAATACAAGCAGTGTTTCACTTAAGCCTTATATAAAATCAGCTTAGTAGAGCAAGTCAATTTTACAGTGCAAATCTGAATGAGAATAAACAGGATTAAAACTTCCAGAGTTTTGTTTTGAAGTGAAACTCTTAAAGCATAAGAGAAAAAAAAGAGGTTTAAAATTTTAATGCAGTCCTGAGCGCCACATTTTCTTCAATTTTGTAGAGGAGATGTAATTAGCAACACCAGTTACATGTTTTTGCCTCTCTCAGTCACCATGACCAGTATAAGCATGCAGAGTGACTGTACTAAAGAACCACACCACGGATGGTCCTACAGCAGACTGTAACAGAACTAAATACATTTACTACCTCCAAAATAGTCTTTCTCCTACCTGCAGTACAAACTTCAAGATATCGATCAAAATCAAGTAATGTGGTCCATACAAGGCAAGTTATAACTAACTGTATAGACAGTAACTAAAGCTACGTTCACTCAGACAATATCTCATGCAATTACCCTGCTGACAGTTAAATACAATGATAAACGTCAGACAGAAGAGCTGCTGAAGAATACAGCTGCTGAAGTACTTCATAAGTTTAGTCTCTCTATTTTCTCATTGTTTAAATTCCCTTTACATCCAGGTGGTAGAGTTGCTTGAGGTGTGCTTGATTTGTATAAAGAAAAATAGAATTTAAGGCATGTTTAGTATATTATGAAAAAAGACTTATTAAAAAGAGGTGAACTCCCTTCTTTCCAAGTAAGCGTAACTTAAAAAACAAAGTGTAGGTTACAGAAACTAGCTTAGTTAGCCCATTCTGACCTGCTTAAAGAAATAGAAGAGGCCCCCGGCAACTTCCAAGAGAAACAACCAGCTACTTTTTGAAACAGCTAAGCAAAATTCATTTAACATAAGAACACTGCTAGTGCTTTTAGACCCTGCATTCATGTACACTTAGCAGTATGTCTGTCTGCTAAATTAACTCTAATAAAACATTTAATTCTATCATTTGAGACATAACAATTAAGCAGCACTCATGGAAATTGTCAGTTATTGCAAATCTGCAAACACAACTTGAAATAAACATCTAAAAGGGAACAGAAGTGTGAATCCAAATCTTTCTGTCAAAGAATATAATTCAGGTGAATGAAGAAAAACAAATTAACATATGTTGAAAATACGATTAACTCCTGCAAAGAGTCAAGTTGAATTTTTCAAGTACTTAAAATGTTTTTACTAAAAATACAAGTAAAGACTACACTAGCGGGTTATGTAGTGTAATGTGAATATTTATGTGAGGTATAATCTGTAAGCCATTGCCATAAATGTGCACGGGTATAAGCCATTGAGTTTTCTGCCACAGTTATTCTTTAGAGAAGTTGTGGACCGGAGAACAGCAGAAGTCTGCTTTAGCAGGACAGAAACCACCCCCTGCTGTACACAAGCCTCCACTGGTAACAAAACAAAAAAGTCCAGAAAGTATGTTAGACGTATATCAAGAATATATATGTTCAATAGCATAGTAAAATTATCCTTTTGGTATTACTAATACTATAGATGCTATTAGTGTTTGGATATACACATACAAGAATATGCACATCCAAAAGTAAATCTTCAAAGTCATCTTAAAAAAATAAAAGCTAAATTAGGAATAAGCTACATTGCAAGGAGCTTCCTGCAGAGTTATATATTTAAGGTGATAATCTTTGAACTAACATAGCTACTGCATTAAAAAATGGCTTGCTGTGTAATCTTAATCTTGCTTTTTTCCCCACCCAATCTGACACATCTTCAGGATTGTGATTCAATGATTGTTTAGCAGCAATTTTAGAGAACTGTAAATTCTTTTATTAACAGGCATTATAAACAGATACTACTGCTTTTATTTAAAAACCATGAGTGCCACATTGATGAATATACAGCTCATGAATAACTTAAAGTATTTCCCATATTAAAAGGCAATGCACACAGCATACAAAAAGTATACTAAACAAAGCTATGAGGATACGTGATTGAAGTGTCTAAAATGATATATACAGTACATAATTAATGTTTTGTTTGTATTCAGTATAGGCTTCTGTACTACCATCCCCATCATGCCTCACTCTCCCCTGACACTGAGTTTTGCACTTCTTCTTCCAAAATTGGTACAATCAGGTTATCCTTGGACATCAGATTATACTTCATCACAAATTTAGTGAACCGGTGACACAAGAAAGTTTCATTCTGGAGATGAAAAAAGGGGAAAAAAAACAATATATACAGAAGGAATACTTTAAACAATTGAGGAAGATGTACTAAGATAAACTGCTTATATGTAATTGCCTCACTAGATTTTATAAGTCTTAGAAACAGGAGTAGTAATTAAGTAGTAATGCTTAAATGATAAATTTACATTACTTTTTATAATTATCCCTTTACTACCCGATTGTATGCAATGAACCAAAACCCTGACTGAATTTCAAGCTTAAGTCATAGCTCAATTTAACAGTACTTACACAAGAATGTATTAAAATATCAATGTTGTTGATCAACTCTCCAGAAGATGATTTTTAGGTATTGTTAAACTCCTTATGCATACACTATCCCCAACAGAAGGGGGGGATTTGGGACCATTCCACAGCTGTTCCAGCAACCTAAAGTGGCATTTGGCAAGTGTTTCCTTTTACATCCAGCTATACCCCTAATCTCCTTTCTATCTATTAATTTCTGCTTTTCAGTAAAAACAACCAACCAACCAATCTTGGAAGTTACTGGAGGCGCACAAAGCGCCACCCGTTTATCTGCTTCCTTGCAGTTTTACATTTAATCATTTAACTGGTGTGTGTAACACATACCATCAGGAAATACATATATGTAAGCAGTACTAACTATACAAAGTACTTGAATATATTCAGGAATCTTGTTTTAAAGATGAATTCAGGTTGCTTGTATAAAAACTCCTAAATTCTGACCCTTTATCCAAGTAAGAGGAAGCATAATCAACTGGATAAATTAACTATATAAATTAATTTTCATTTTTATATATATATATATATATGCATATACATATATGCCTTCAAAGTTAAGACTAAATTACAGCATGGAATTTCAGTTCTTAAGTGTCATCTACTATGATCAATACTTCATTTGGATGTAGATCTTCTAGCATTGTTAAAAACAGTGTGTAATACAATTATATCACAGCTGTAACTTCAGTAAATGCTTTCATTTGAGAAGTAATCAAACTATTAAACTACTTACTTCGTATTCATCAAATATCTGCCGGTGATGAAAATAAGCATGTGAAAATATTCTGTAAATCCGACGGCACACTGATCCTAATTTGGCTACAGAGGATTCCTTTATGCTAACCCTGTAAGCACCAGGAGAAAGGTTACAAAAGGGATCTATTGAAATGACTACTGAAAAACACATCAACATGAATTCTGATTGTTAAACTATACTATCAAATTACATATGAACTTTAGACTGAAGTTTTGCAGGTATCTGTCTGCAATTGTTTGTTTTTGCAAGAATAATAAAAAGGTTGGTGCATCCTGCACATTTAGAAATTTTACTGACTACAATACAAAAAACCTTTGTCTGTAGCATAGAAATATCATCAGTTATTTGGTCAGGGCTGGAGTTCTAGTTTCTAGCATTGATGAGCAAAGGGAAAGAGACTTCTAGTTGCACCTCCTTGCCTATACAGGATTCCCAGAGAAGCAGTATTTGAGCTTCTCTGGTTAGGTTTCCATGATCCAACACATGGGCTGCCTATTGAATACACTCAGTCTGTCTTCTGTGGTTACTAATGTCCCACATTAGATTGACGCTGGTTTCTGGAGAGGAGTAGTGTTTAAGTCCTTTGAGACTCTGCATCCCTCCAAAAGCCATCCTGTTACTTAGACTGGCGCTACTCCAGTGGAAGCCCCATAGTAATACCAACAGATATTAGGAAAACAAACAGTTCCTAACTAAAAGGGACCCCTGTCAGCTCCAGTAAATGGCAGACTATTTCAACAGGCAGGAATTCTTCCTTGGCTTAAAACTGACAGTAGCTGTACCAGCAACGCTGACACATTCTGTAGGATTTC
The DNA here is from genome assembly GCA_013399115.1 of Anseranas semipalmata. Classification (NCBI taxonomy): domain Eukaryota; kingdom Metazoa; phylum Chordata; class Aves; order Anseriformes; family Anseranatidae; genus Anseranas; species Anseranas semipalmata. The sequence continues at coordinate 908,574 of VXAA01004975.1, read as the reverse complement.
TGATATTTTCAGCAGTAGTCCATGAAAAATGTGTTACACGTTTCTATGTGGTTACTAAGTGTTTAGGTGCCATCTACTCCCCCCATCTCTCTCTTCCCAAAAGAAAGCATTTTTACCTGCTGGGGAAATATTTATTGCTATTCAGAAGACATGCAGCTCCATCAAGCGTGTGTCTGGTGTAGTCTATAGCAGGACACTACAAAATACCGAGTGAGCACATGCATGAGTACGTGTATGACATTATTATGTAACATGTTTAAAGAAAAACATTTTAATTAAGTTTCCTGATCACTAGCTATTTTTATTCCCAGAAGTTTCACAGAGCTTCTCTGAAGGCTTAACTACATTTCCTCCTTAAGTGAGCTATTTCTTTCCTGTTTTACAGCCCATGTCAATTATTTCAAGAGAAAAGTTACTATGGCAATGTGATCATGTACATGAGTAGTGAATTTTATGCATCTCCTTTAAGTAATGCCATATAATAATACATACTGGAAGTATACTAAAAGGGAAAACATTCATTATGTCACAGTTCACCTGCTTTCCACGTCAGCAAGTTGCCAGACTGCTTGTTTTAGAGTCTAAATTAATACCCTATCAAAAAACAACAACAAAAAAAACACCTGTCCCTAAGTATATTGGTGTTTTCTACCATGTCAAAAGAAAGTCAAGATGAACTAGGACAAGCAGAAAGAGATCAGGAATGTCTGTCAGTTTTGTCATCTCTTGGTTGCAGGAAAATGACTTCTCAGTTGTACATTTTTGTCAGCAGTCTCTCAAGGTTGCATCACCCCGTATCCAACCATTGGTTGATAGCTATTATCAACATGAAAAACTGCAGATGAGTGACTTGTTCAGAGATAAACCAGTATTACCTGCTCTTCTCACCGATTGCAAACAAGATCTGGATGGAACACAGTCAATCTCCAATACTGCTGTAAAAAGCAGCTCTCCTTCCTCCCTCATCCCATCCTTCCGTAAACCCACTAATGAACAGGAAAGAAGGAAACCTCAAGTGATCATTCTTAACTCACATAAACTCTCAGTCTGACTAACAGGCCAACTCTAATGGTCTCCCCATGAACATACAAGCTGTGAAAGAAAATCCTACACCAGTGGGGTCAGTTTTACAAAATATATCCATACCTCTTTGGGAGTTTTATGAGCTGCACAAAGAAAAATCCATTGTTCAGTTGCTGTCATCTGAGTACATGTGTCTGGGTGACATTCGCTCTGTTAAAACAATTGTTCAGTTATGAAAGTGGCCCAACAGCAAAAATCAGATGGTCTTTTGAGATCACTTTCTTGCCCTGTCCACCACCAAAAAGAGTTATTTGCCAGAAAAAAAACTAAAAAACTCTTACCACTGCTTAAGTGTAGGTGTTCAAATTTAAAAGAATAAAGCTCTACAAACGCTGCATCTTATAATACAAGAAAGTCTCTACCCTGACACAATGTAAAAATATCAAGAAAAGAATTACCTGAAGCTTGACAGCTAGTCCATTGAGCTCAAGGCAGAATTGTCTAAAAAAATAATTTGAACACAGCACCATCAAAATCAAGCAATTTTTTTTCCCCCCGCACTGGAAACACTGAATACAAACCAAAATTAAACATTCTGATCTTCTTAACAGATCTCTCAACATTTTTTGAAATTATTGTTGTAAAGTGGAAAAAATATATCGGAACAAGAAAAAAAAAATCACACATAAAGAATATCATCACGTAATTTCAGGTGATGTGACACCTGAAAAGGCATATGTGCAATAGGCTAGGAATTAGCACACTATAAAAGGACTACTCATTGAGAGAAATAGAATATTTAGCACAACAATTATATTTTAATTCTTATCTGACAGTAGAGGCTAAGCTTAACAAATAATTTTGTGGAGGTATTTAAGATACCAACTTTGTTAGGCAAGAAATGCTATTTTGCAAATACAGATTAAAAAAATAAAAGAACACTTCAAGAAAATTAATTTCTTAAAAGTTTTAAATTCATACAGATGGATCATTCATCCTTCTGAGATATACTCCCTCCAAATCAATTAAGTAC
>VXAA01004975.1:869633-892472 GCA_013399115.1 Anseranas semipalmata | reverse complement strand
CATGCGGCCGCGGGGCCTGCCCCTGCCCCGGGGCCTCGGCTGCGCGCGGCGGGCAAGGCTCCCCGCCTCGGCGCGAGGGCGGCAGCGGGGAGCTGCGGGGCTCCCGAGCGCTGGGCTGGGCTCGGTGGGGTTTTCTGCTGTTCTTCCAGGAGCAGCCGTGCGGAAACTCGGTAACTGCTTCTTTGTGGGCTCGCTTTCGCCTTTCAGACATGCTCCGTCTACCTGCTGTACTCCGTCAGCTGAGGCCGGTGTCCAGAGCGCTCGCCCCCCATCTAACACGAGCCTATGCGAAGGATGTCAAGTTTGGAGCAGATGCGAGGGCCCTTATGCTTCAAGGAGTAGATCTTCTAGCAGACGCTGTAGCCGTCACTATGGGGCCAAAGGTAAGGGAAGTCTGTGCGTTTATTTTGTGTTAACACCTTGGTCTGGTTGAAAACAGTAGTGGAGATCAGTTCTTCTGGGTAGAGCTGCATTATTTCCATCCATGTATCTGTAGCGGAGCTGCGGGGGTATGGACAGACTGCTGCAGGGGTATGGACAGACTGCTGCAGGCAGCCATATTCTCGCTCAGTCAGCTTCCCATAGGCGCAAGGTAAGATGGATCTGATCGCTCTGAAAGGTGCCAAGGTGTATTTCTTGGAGTAGTTTGAAATGAATTAGGTTAAGGGGACATGCATGATGGGTTACCATGGCTCATTTGATAGCCTGTAACAACGTAGTAGATAATTAACTCACTTCACAATATAAGTAGTTAAATTAGCACTATTTTCTTGAAATACAAATTATTTTTTATTTTTATAGTGGTAACAAGGTGAAAGCATTAAACGTGTAACATTGACTTTTCAGTTGACTGGTAAATGTTACCAGTTTAAATGAAAATCCATAGCAATGGCATTCATTTTATGCTGCTTATAGGGCAAAATGTAGTCTATGATTCCCTGTAAGTTTTAGGCCTTTTGGAAAGCTAGATGCTATATTCTGCATAGTCATACAACACGCAGTAAGGCTTGAAATGAGGCTCCTTTTTAAGGAAGAGACATCGATTTTTTTCAGGCTCATGGGAGTATCTGTTCAAAGTTGTGTATCAGTGATGGTTTCCTTGGGATTTTGGACTTGGTTGTTAGGTGATAGCGAGCAGGTGTTAGGGGTGCCTGTGGGTGGAAGAGTGAAGTACTGGTGAGCTGCAGTTCTGCAGCTTTTGAGGCTTTCTCGGTAGTTACATTGAATCACTTCAGCTTCTTGCTAGGATTAACATAGTGACCATTTCATGCCAGCTCCTTCCATCTCACAAGGCTCGTGGAAGCTTTTAACAAAGGCATGGTTGAGAATTTTGGAAGTTTTAGTATATCAACTTTAAGTACAACTTTGAAATGAGAAAGGTAAATTTTTAAATAAAGTAGACTAAATGAAATGAAAATAGGAAGTTCAAAACATATGCTAACAGTGTACACATGGTAGATCTTGTCAAGGTTGTTTGCCTTCTCTGAAATTATTTATTCTTTGCACATCTTTGGAGCCTTATTATCTTTATTCAAAGGTAAAAATACCATAAACTGAGCAAGGTGAAGGTTAAAGAACAGTGATGTCAGCAAGCTACAGCTGCTTTCCATAAGGACAGTTCTCCTGAAAGGAATAAAGTTGCACTGTAGTCAGTTGACTTAACTCTTGCTTTTGGTTCAGGGCTTCAGGCTACATTGTGAATGTCTAAGCATGGTTTTAATATACTGACTAAAAGGCAGTTGCTGATGCAACTTACTGCAACCTTGAGGATTTTTTGTTCCAGTGTTTTCACTTTTATTGGCTGTTCTCCATGCATTTATAGAGATTTAGGGATTGTACTGTAGTACCTGATTCAGCCTCCAGCATTTTTAAGAAATACCACGCTTGTGAGGAAACTTCCCTTTTGTACTGTTGTGTATTTAAAGAAACATGGCTTGTAGTGTTACACAATCTTTTGATATTGCTGCCAACAGGCCAATTGCTTTGTCATTGTAATTCTTGATATGCAAGACCATTCAGAATGCAGGTGTATTTAAGGGTGGTATTCCTTTGTTCAGAAACACAGAGCCTCTCTGTTGAGTGTGAGCTGTTTAATGTGATGGGATATAGGTAGACCTTGTTCTGCCACTCACCTCGTAACTACCAAACACATTTGGAATAAGACCAGATCAAAACGTAGAATAAAATTAAGCAAAACAAGGAGATATTATATGAAGAAGAGCTTATCAGTAGCAGGATCCACCAGAAAGTTTTCTTGTTCTTGAATCACTTTTAGATTTAGGAATAGTGCAGGTCAAATGAAGTAGCGGTAAGAAATCATGTTAAGCATTAATTTGCCATGATTGTTTTATAGCACAGAGTTAATAATATGCAAACTCTCTCACGAGCTCAAAGTTAGTAACTGAAGCTTAACCTTTCTTTTTTTTTTGCAGCTTCTAGGGCTAGCTGTACTTCAGAAGCAGTATAGCCTCTTGCATGGCAGCAGTCCAAAGTTAGTTAAATCATTGAGGCAGATGTGAGCAGGCACTGTGCAAGCGAGGAGCACAGTGCACCATGCAGCAGCATGCTCTGTCCGAGCCCTTAGATAGCTTGGCTCGCAATCCAAGCTCTGCTCGGAGCTGAGGCCGCACTGGCACATGGTCAGCTACAGCGGTGTCTCGGCAGGAGCCAACGTGGTCAGCTCTGAGTGGGACCTGACAGGCCAGGTGAGGGGACAGTGCAGGATCAGCTGGGAGCGACAGTGGTGAGCTGGGGCGTTTGATCTCCGTTCCCCTCTTCCAACTGCTCCAGCTGTCAGGATAGCTGAAGAGTTTTAGGGCAGCAGTGGATGAGAAGTGGCTGCTTGCATTTCTGCTGCCCCCAGCTAAAACTCAGGAGCATGATTGATTGGGGCAGCTATTGAATTGCTCTGGGGACCTTTGTGAGAGGCTCCATCTGCCCTGCATTCCCTTTACAGTCCATAATATTCCATATCAACTTTGTGTATTGCTTAGGGTAGTCCAGCTTTCTAGTGGAATGCGAATGCAGGCAGTTTTTGAGAAATTAATGAACACACAAACACAAATTCATTAAGTATTTTTAGTTCTGTTTGCTAACCATTAATAAGGTTTGCAGGTCTGCCTTTTTTTCAGAACGTGCAAAGAATTGAACTTTCTAATGCTGTTTCTCAATCATATGCTTTTTATTGTGATTTGAAGGAAATTCTGCGGAGTTTTGTTCCGTATGTTGATATGTCCTTGTTAATTTTAGGGGAAAATATGTTAGAGGGATTCTCATCAATTATTATTTTTTTGTAAGGCCAGTCTTATTTTAATTTCAGACTTTGAGTCTGTGGTATTAACCATAATGGCTGGGTAATTCACTGAAAGCTTCATTCTGGGAAAATATAAAACTTTTGAACCATTTTCCCAGTTAGCGGAACTTAGGAAATGTGTGTACTTGTAAAAAGTCCAAGCTGAAAGGTGTATGCAAGGTGATGTTTTTGTTCATCTGTGGTTGTTCAAAAGGATTTCCATTTTCAGTGGAACTGTCACAGTAACATGCTGTGGATTGCATGGCTTTGATTTAATATTTGTTTTGTCACCCTAGGGAAGAACAGTTATTATTGAACAAAGCTGGGGGAGTCCCAAAGTGACAAAAGACGGTGTGACAGTAGCAAAGGCAATTGACTTGAAAGACAAATACAAAAATATTGGAGCCAGGTTAGTTCAAGATGTTGCCAACAATACAAATGAAGAAGCAGGAGATGGTACCACTACTGCAACGGTACTTGCACGTGCTATTGCCAAGGAAGGCTTTGAGAAGATCAGCAAAGGAGCTAATCCAGTGGAAATCAGAAGAGGTAATTTTTTTTCTTGTTTTTAAAGTTTAATAACTGTTTTTTTCTGAACAAGTTAACTGACTATAAAATAGAAAAATGGCTAATTTGTCATAGGCAAACTATTTTAATCTATTTTTGCATTTAATTCATTTCTGATTAGTATATGAATTTATCGGTGCCATGTAAATAACTTCTGATCATGACTGAAAGTATATCACGCCAACTCCAAAAAAAACGATTACTAGGTATACATATAACAATACAGAACTAGATCTATCAGTCACTTGGTTTGGCATGTGCAAACCTGATGCATTTTTGCAATGTGGACTTCTTGGGTTGGAAACTCCTATTTTTTTTCTGTGCTACATATGTTCTTTTGATCACTCACAAGTATTCCGTTCATCTTTAGGGGTGATGCTCGCAGTTGATGCTGTCATAGCTGAACTAAAGAAGCTGTCTAAACCAGTTACAACTCCAGAAGAAATTGCACAGGTAAACAACACCAAAACCCTTGACATAGTTATACTTAAGAAAACATTTTGTGAAGTTAGGTTCAATCAAGCTAGGTTGTGGGTATATGACAGCAGAGTATTTGTCTTTTTATGTTAAGATTTGGAATATGTCTCACTGAATGACCTTCATGGTAACACCTTAATTTTTTTTGAGTTATTTAAAATGCCCAGTATTTTACTTTCAGCTAGATGTTAGTTCAGAAGTAGGCAGTTCTTCTAATCATCAAGTTTGATTTCAAAATGTCATAGAACACAAATTTGCTTGGGAAGAATTGAAGAGACCAAAGATGTATTTGTGGACAGGAGGTGATGGCAGATCTCCAGAGGTCTTATGGATCTGCTGTGGGAGGTTCAGGCTGAGGCGGGTGCCTAGCTGGGTCTCCCACGCCAGGTGTGTTGGCCTTTGGCTTGTTTCTTCCCATGGCTGCAGATTCAGGTGACCTGTCTGTGTGGCACAAGCTGCCCAAAAGCCATTAGCTATTGTAACGTAGTTCAGGCGTGGATGTGCTAGAGTCAGCTGCCCTGTCTTGTCGAGGAATGTTAGAACTGAGAATGGTTATTTTGATTTTTTTTCTTTGTTTATAGTGAGGAAATAAATCACTTGTATTGTGAAATGAGTTTACATGGCTTACTGTTTTAGGTTGCCACGATATCAGCAAATGGAGATCAGGAAATTGGCAATATAATCTCTGATGCAATGAAAAAGGTTGGACGAAAAGGAGTGATCACTGTCAAGGTGAGAGCTGGCCAGTATATGCACTAAGTGCAAAACGACTGTCTCTTTTCCAGTTAGGTCTGGCTTTTGTGGCATGTTATGTGGCTGCTGCTGCTCACATACGATACCTTCCATAATTCCTCCCTTCCAGTTTCTTTTAGATTAGGTTTGCATCACTGTTCCTTCTTACAATCCTTTTCTTTTGAGGGAGGAGAGCATGTGAAATATGTGTCGTGTAGAGGGTTTCATTCTGTTGTGCACAGCATGCTAAAAATATACTTGGACTTCGGGTAGTAAATAAGGGATTTTCTTAATGTGGACTTTCTTGCATCTAAACAGGATGGAAAAACTCTAAATGATGAATTAGAAATCATTGAAGGCATGAAATTTGACAGAGGCTACATCTCTCCGTATTTTATTAATACAGCCAAAGGTGAGTTAACAAAAATGCATGTCAAGTACCTTATAATGGCTCTCTGCAGGTTAAAAATAATGGTGCCTATTAAAAGAGTTTGTGCTACATACCATGGTAATAGGACAGTGGGGTCCTTCCCCATCAGAAACTTAAAACTCTTGGTAAAAACTTGGAGTCTTTTTCACTCCTTCCCCCCAACGAATATCTGTGCTAACATCAAGCTGGCACCGTAGCGTTCCAGACAATGTAGAATTGGAAGTGGAGTCTTGGAGAAAACAATCTGTCTCTTTTCTTTTAATGCAGTCAGAAAGTACAACAGTAGGTCCAAAGTTACTCTTTAAGTTTTAGAGAATGCTTGGTACATTTTTTATAATCAGATTGTTCAGATATTGCATATTGTTTCTGCAGGGCAGAAATGTGAATTCCAGGATGCTTATGTTCTAATCAGTGAAAAGAAAATTTCTAGTGTACAGTCCATAGTTCCAGCTCTTGAAATTGCCAATGCTCACCGCAAACCTTTGGTCATTATTGCTGAAGATGTTGATGGAGAAGCTCTCAGCACTCTAGTCTTGAACAGGTAAGGTTTAAAATTCATGCTTCTAGACTTTTAAAACAACAAATACTGCTTTTTTCCTGCATGTTCACCCTTCTAAAGGAAGGCATACAGAAGTATGTGTTTGAATCTCCCCACTGCTAAAGAAACGGCAACTCTTGTCTGTAGCCATGCTTCACATTGGTTGGGATGGAATTTTAGTGGTTTCCTAACTGCCCATTTCAGCAACACCAGCTTAGTCCATGAAGGTCTCTGTTTGCTTGACTGGTAGAATTGTACGGAAATACGGGTTTTAGTAGTTAAACTTGTTCTCTGAAAACATTTGAAACATTGCTCTCTGGATTCTTCTCTTCAGACTGAAGGTTGGTCTTCAGGTTGTTGCTGTAAAAGCACCAGGTTTTGGTGACAACAGGAAAAACCAGCTTAAGGATATGGCAATTGCTACTGGTGGTGCTGTAAGTAATGATGTTTTAATTGGCTTTTTTCTCTAAGAAATGCTAATGCTATAAAGAACTTAGTTTTAGGTCCATAGCTTGTATTTACTGTGTAACAGTAACTCTAACGCTTGAACTTAACTTAACTATGTATAGTGATAATTGCTGTGTAGTAATACAGCTCTGACCAACCATGAGTAATACGTTGTTTTAACAGACTGAAGTTACATGCAGAATTTCCTTGCAGCATTTAGGTTATTAAAGATAAAAAGAAACATGAAGGAAACTCTTTAAGAGAGAAATAGCAAAGCTTACTTGTCTTCTTACAAAACTGATTGTCTCATAATTGCTGAGACTTGAGTTACAATTAATATAATTCTATCAAATATTTGGAATAGGTTGGATAATGTCTCTATTTTTACTTTATGCTAATGTTGAATTTTAGTACCTCAGTTTCGGAATAGTTGATGTACTTGCTACTGTCCATTTGTACTGCTTTTTCGTATGTGCTTCAAAATCATAGCATGATACTAGGATCCAAAGCTGGTTGTTGAAATAGATACTGCTGTGTAAGCTAAAAGAAACATGAAATAACAAAAACAGAAACTTTTCTAAAGTTAGCTTATTGCCAGTATTCATAACTTCTGAAAATACAAGGACGAACCTGTAACACAACTACACGTTCCAGCCACATTAAATCAATGAGTTACATTAGTCAGTTGTGAATTAAAAGCTTGCAATTCCCTATTCAGTGAGGGTTGATATGTGAGGTGCCTGCTTGCCTACGCTGTGTTAGGAGAAGGGAAGAGTTTCTTTCCGCTTAGCTGCAATAGTATGGTGGTTTTCTACTGTTAGGCTGCTGTATGTGTTCATCTGTCTGTAAATAATAATTTAATGTATGGAGAAGCTGTGAATTCCAACTTCTTGTTTCGTTTGTTTCAGGTTTTTGGAGAAGAGGGCTTGAGCCTAAATGTAGAAGATATTCAGCCTCATGACTTTGGTAAAGTTGGAGAGGTCATTGTGACAAAGGATGACACCATGCTTCTAAAGGGGAAGGGTGAAAAGGCTCAAATTGAAAAACGTATTCAAGAAATCATTGAACAGCTAGAAGTTACCACAAGTGAATATGAAAAAGAGAAACTGAATGAACGATTAGCCAAACTCTCGGATGGAGTAGCAGTATTGAAGGTGAGAAATTACATTTCTTAGGAGTAAAACATATTAATTTAATAAACAAGTCTTCAAATCCATCTTTCACTAATATCTTCTTTAGTCATTTGCAAAGACAGTAGGTGGTAGGTAGGTGATAATGGACTTCCTTCCTGAATAAGCAGTATATATATTGCAGTTGCACCTTGTCTTAACTTGCTGTATCGGTACGTTGTGAAGTAGTCTCTTTTGGATTTCATGGGACCTTGTTCCAGGAATGTGGAAACTGCTTTGTGGTGTGCTTAGGAGTGGAAATGTAGCCTGTACCCGAGAGGGCAGCTTGTACTTGGAGTGCTGTCAGTGTAAGCTAGGAAAGTGATGGTATCAGTCCTTTATTGCTGATGTAAGTTACCACTACTTGCTTGTCTCATAACCTTACCAACTGATTCAGATAAAGAATTTGGCTTATTACGGTGCTACACTTGGGCATTAAGAGCTATTTAATTTTGTGGCAGCAGTTCCCTAGCACTGCTCTCCCACCCAGGCTCCTTATGCAGACCTTGACATGTGGCTTGCTTATAGGTTGGCGGCACAAGTGATGTTGAAGTAAACGAGAAGAAAGACAGAGTTACTGATGCCCTGAATGCGACCCGTGCTGCTGTAGAGGAAGGCATTGTTCCAGGTGGTGGCTGCGCATTGCTTCGCTGCATTCCAGCATTAGATGCTTTAACTCCAGCCAATGATGATCAGAAAATTGGTAAGTAAATAACTTAAATGTTTGTGTAGAAGTGTTGAGAATAGACTTTATCTGTCCTGAGGCTTCATAGGATTAAATACAGACTGCTTTCAGTGAGTTTTTAGTTGCTTGATCTTAAGAAGCTCATATCCCGGTGGTATGGCAGTGTCGGCTTTACAGTGGGAAGGAGCTCCCTAACTTGGATATGAAAGACCCAATAAAAATAGAGCAGCAGTATCCTCTGCAAATAACTGAAAAGCCATTAAGGGAAGAATCGAGTTGACTGTTGCAACCATTGCAGATGGATATTAAGAATGCTTAAGACACTGTGGCAAATCAAATGGAAGATGGCTTTGTGCCATGTTCCAAAAAAAAAAAAAAGTTAAAATAATATTTATTAGTACTTCTTTCACAAGTAAAACTAAAACATGCACAAATATCTCACAGTGATTTCATTTGTTGTCAAATGTCAAGCAGTCAGGATTTTTTTTTCCCTGGAAATAATGAAAAACAGTTCATGTTCTTGCTAAGATGGTTTTATCTTATTGTATCAATCTCCAGCACATAAATGCGTGGCTTGGCAATAGAAGGAGTGTATGTAATATGTAATTCTAAATATCTTTTTCCTTACAGGCATTGAAATAATAAAGAGAACACTGAAAATTCCAGCAATGACTATCGCAAAGAATGCAGGTGTTGAAGGATCATTAATAGTTGAAAAAATACTGCAGAGTCCATCAGAAGTTGGCTATGATGCAATGCTTGGGGACTTTGTAAATATGGTAGAAAAAGGAATCATAGACCCAACGAAGGTAACGTAAAATAGTCTTCACTTTCCTTCCTCCCACATCACATGATAGTAAACAGGTACTAAGTTATTTCTTTCCTATCTTCAGGTTGTGAGAACAGCTCTGATGGATGCTGCAGGTGTTGCTTCTCTCTTATCAACAGCAGAAGCAGTAGTGACTGAAGTTCCTAAAGAAGAAAAGGAGCCAGCAATGGGAGGAATGGGTGGGATGGGTGGAGGAATGGGAGGTGGCATGTTCTAATTCCTGGGATATTGATGCATCATGAACTGTGCTGTTTAAGACTGACAGTTCTGACTTAAAAACTTCAGATGTCAGTGCAACAGGATGGATAGTGACTGGAGTGAGGCTGGTGTTTAAAAGAATCACTGTAACCATCAGTTACTGGATTTTGTTTAACACACATGTAATTGTTTACAGTCATTGTCCATGCCTACAGATAATTTATTTTGTATTTTTTGAATAAAGACATTTGTACATTCCTGATAACTGGGTGCAAGATCCATCTACCAAGGTCCTGATTTAAACTTAATTAAGGCACTTGATATTCTGTTTCAGAATTTATTGGTGCTTGCCAGTACTAGGAAGAACTTGGAAGCCACTGTGCGCGAGACTAGACAGTTGTGTACAAAGTAGACAAATATACACTTATGTGACCTTTATGTAATAAAACAACCTGCTCAAAAGTTATGAAATGTATCACCTTATTCATCTGTACACAAAGCCATAGTTCTGGGAGAAACTTGATAGCCCGCCTCTAAGGTTTACTAGAAATTTGACTCATGCTTGGAAACTACAGGGCATTTCCCTCCAGGAAACATTCCTCTGTCTAGAATGTTTCTCAGAAATACGAGTGACTTTAGTTTTGTTAGGAAATATCTCAGCTGAGCTGATACAACAGTTCTTTGAAATATTAAACAATGCTATGAAAATAAGGCACGCGCCGTGACTTTATTTTGCCCTTTCCATGTTGCTCATTTCACATGCTGGAACAGGCTGACTGAATCTTTCACAGTACCGTGGGAGGGCAAGTGCCTTGAGGGTATGAAACAGGTAAGTTTTCTTAGCTAAGAGGTGTGAGTTCTTTTTGCTCAGGTGTATTATGTAGTTACTTCATTGATTTGAGACTTCTAGTCTTCCAGTGCTCTGAATTTTGTTTAAATTGTCTGCACGAGATGTGGTTTCGCCCTTAAAGACAGCTTTGTATGCCACCTACTGTTTTCTTTGACTTGACAGAACTAATAGCACTAATGTATAAAGTCTTTTCTGCCTGCTTTTCAACTCCACTTTACAAACACTTCAAAGTAATGAAGTTTTCAGACTCACATATGTTTTTCTTTCATTGTCCTAATAGAGAACATTGTTTCACAACTTCCTAGGTGCTTTAAAACTGACCTCTTAATCCAGCTGTCAATTTCCCCAGCTGCCTACAAATAACTATCTTTCACAGATAGGATATGTGATGTTTTAATTGTTCTTTCTGGGCAAGTGTGTAAATGGTCTGGGACTGCTTCAGGGCTGTTTTTGTCCTGAAAATTACTGTGTTATTTAGTACCTTGCTACCTATGCTGTAGTAACCACATGGATTACAGATGCTTTGGAGGAGCAGGCTGGCTTCAGCTAATTTCAGTCATGACATTCTGTAATTTAAGAAGGTTTATAGACAAGATACAAAATCTATGATATTCACTTATGTTTCTTTGGAGACTGGAAGGGGAGTATTAATGTAAGGAACAGAACTACTGAAAATCAGTTTAATCAAGACAGCTAGTACCATCTCACTGCACTGATAATTAAATGGTAGTTTGGTACTGAAAGGAGACAAAGAACTAAGATTTAGCTCTATATTGTGTATTATTTAATGACAACTGGCCTTGGGTGTACTTACACTGTGCTAAGTGTAGGACAGCTCATTCCCTCCTTCCAGAGAGGACAGCAATGTGATACAGAACATAGTGCATCCATGTCCTAGTTCTCACTGAAGTAACATTGTTTACTCTGTGTTCAGAATTGGGAACTGTGTTTGCATTAGCTGAGATGTATCTAGCATAACCTACTTACAATGCCTAACAGTGAAACAGTGGCAGGTAGGCAAGTTCAGCCTGCCAAACATACAATAAATGCAACAGTGTCTGGAGCCCAGACAGCTAAGAACCACAGGATACAGCTGAAACTGCTGCACCTGCCATTACATGTACCTCTTATCAAAACTAAGTGTTAAGGCTGCTTTTTTTTTTTTTTTTTTTATAGCAGTTGCTGGTCAGAATTCAACAGTAGCTGGAGACTCCTGACTTAACCCTTGTCATTCAATTGGATCAAAAGCACCTGCCAGTTGATGTTGGACAAACTGTTCTGTACTCCGTCAAGCTAAAGAAGTCAGACTTTCCCTTAACTCGGCCAGAGTTGACTGAGTTGATGCTGGTAAGTTACATTCATGCTACTAATAACTTAAACTTGAGTTAATATATTACAATGCTGAAAAAACGTTACCTTATTTTATAAGGCAGAACTTATGTTGTGATTACAGAAACTGTTTGGCAGGTTAATAAATGGCAGCCTGAGTTATCTTGTGTTACAGTAGATGCCAATTGTCTGTTACTGATAACACTTCAAATTGCACTTGATAGCAGCTTGAATAGACTACATTGATCTGGCTGAACATGTACGTGTTTTGTACAGTATAAAATTACACACAAAGCTCAGGTATGAAATAGATACCCCAAAAGGAGCATGGCACCTCTTCTACAAATGTAGTGTACAAACAAGTTTATAACAGAAGTTGTTGAAATTTTTCCCATTACGTGTGATGAACTTCATGAAGCATTAGCTCCCGAGGTATGCTTGTTTCTGGGCCATGGAGTTTGGATGCTCTTCTTTCAAAGGCAGCGACCATCTGCTTTACTACTTCATCAAAAAACAGCGTAGCAAGTTGCGAGTGTAGAAGTGAACGAAATTCAAAAGAAATCTGTTAAAATAGAGAAGATTTTTTGTCCTGTATTTATTGTAAATGCTGTTAGAAATAACTTAAAGAATCTCCAGTTAGGCTGCAAATAAGCTGCAGGAGAAAGAACAGTTAAAACTGAATGATAGGTGAGCATGTATGTGAAGAAAAGTCTTATTCTTTGGCCAGAAGACTGTTTCCCTAGGCTTTTCAATTAGAAGAACTATTTTGTTCAGTTCTCTTATATAATCATTTCCATTTATCTAAACCAACTAAACCAGCTGTATGTTACTTAAATGACGCATCACAAAACATAAGTAAAAGGTTTGGGATAATGAAAAACTACCAACCAACAATAGTAACTAAGTTACTTTGCACACAGAATTCCCTCGAGGGACAAAAGTGTGAAGAAAATCCCGTGTAGCAAGACAGCAGATATACAGGTAAGCTGAAGCAAACACAAGAGAGATTTAAAGGCAGCTTGAAATAGTTACCTATCAGGTATTGACATTTTAAATTAGTTTTTCCATCTAGGTAGATGTAGTTAACAATATGTTCACACAAGGCTAATTGACTGACTGAAGCTAAAAATTTGCTTTTGCCTACTGTATCTCCTCCCTGGACATCTCCTACTCGCTACCTTTGCTGTCCTGACATGGGCAGTCAGTTTTGGAGTACAACTGTACCGGTTAAATCCTCTGTACCAAGTCCTTGGGCCGCCTCCTGCAGTGCTCAAACTGATTTGTACATCCCCTTTTAGCTACCAAATCTTTCAGTTTAATCATTACACTAAAGCTACTGTAGTAGTTAACAGTTATGGCAGGAGCACAGGGAGTCTGCTTTCTCTCTCTACCCCCAAGAGAAAACTTGATGACAACAGCAAGGTCGCTTTTATGTCAAATAGCCTTCAAATATACTTTGTGCTGTGCTGGCCTTTGGTCTAGTTAAAGAACATTCCCCTAAAGCTGTGGTATTGGATTTAGTTTTGCTTTCTACAGCTTCCAGAAATTATTACAAAATTGTCAGGAAAAGAAACAGGTTGCGCTTCTGCACTTCTGTCATTCCTGCTACTGCATGTCTTTTGGATTGAGATTTAAGTACTTCTGTTTTACCTGAGAAATCAGCAGATTAAATGCTAAATGAAGCAAATATGTATTATCTCAAATTGCTTACAAGTAATGCATATTAATTGCTGAAATAGTAGTACAGCAGTAATTTAAACTACTTGGACTGTAACCCAGGCGTAGCTTCATTTGCATTTTTTTGATCTCAGGCATCAGTAAAATTAACGTGCCTTTGGAAAGTCTGAGACATCATTTAGAGCATGTAGAGTTCTGCAAAGCAGGGATCAGGAGTGTTGCATCATGTTCAGTTGATATGTAAGAACTTGAGGTATGGTATACATTTATGAAGCTTGCAGATGGCAATATGTTGTGCTTAAATCTATATGCCAAATCACTTAAGAGCTGAAACCTGTATGGAACTAGACATTTCTTATTAAAGTTCAGTTTACATATAACTTACTATCAGACTGGCAGAACTGTAATGTAGTAAGCTGAGGGAACAGGCATCATCCAAAATTCAAATAACACTTTCTAAAGCGAACGAGCATTCTTGAAACCAGTCTTCCCTCTCACAAGTATTTAGTTGCGCAGTTTGTTTTGAGAAGTTTGTTGTGAAATGCTTATCATTGCTACCTGCATAGGCCCAGAGGTTAAGTCACACAGCAAGTTGGATCTGAGCAAGGGTTAGAATCCATAAGTACTTGCTGTTGTGAGCCAGCCCCCTGCTCAGCTGGCTATATTTGCTTCTGTTACCTCCAAATGGCATAAGCAATATGAAGTATTAATAGTGTTTCCTCAAGAAGGTGAAAATGTCCATTTTAAATCCAGTTTTGACTCTCTTTAACTGAAATTTTCAACCTGAAATATCAAAACATGGCTTTGGTGGGGAAAAAAGTTTTCCCTCACAAACTCGGTATTTAGATAATAGGGTTTAAACAGTTGTTTAACTCAAGTTTTATAAGCTGATTTATGGCTTGGGTAAAAAGCTGTCTTACATACTAGTCAGTAGCAGGAACTGGCACTGATTTGCCTGAAGAAATTCAAATACCATGAGCAAATAACATGCAAACATAGTTAGCAAATCTCATGAGAAATATATTTTCAAGTGCTTGTAGATTCATTTTTACTGTTGAACTGTATGAATAAGCAGTAAGTTAAGCTATTAACCCAAGGAAGTTATATGCTAGTTTACAAATACTCCAAAAGCTCTTTTTTCTATTTACAGAAAGATAATTTTTAAAGCAGAGTATCCCAGAAGATGGCAGTAGGATCTACCCATTTCTGTGTACTTTTGTAGCCTGTTTTGAACCCCAGCTTAGTTATGTGCTGAATGCAACACTTTTAACACTATGAAATGTAAGAAAAAATAAGTGATGAAAGAGAAAAATGGAAAAGCAAGAACTTGAGTGGAAAACAGCTTGTCTAGGAATAACAGACTAAACCAGATACTGGATTTAAAATGCAATAGTTTGGAACTGCAGTGACATCCCATCATAGAGTAGAGAGCATTTCCCTTAAAAAGCTGTTACACCAGTATTATAGGAGGAGGAGGAGTAAGATTTAAAATACATGAAATAGTAAAACTAGTAGTCAGGAAATTAAACTACAGGACAGATGGGAGAACACCTACTTTCTGATAACAAAAGCAGTTAGGTTGTAAAGTAATTAAAGAAAATAGCAAAGTCCACAAATACGTTGAGTATTTCTCTCTGTTTGCTTATCTAAAAATTTAGCATGGAGAGAATTGTATGGTGAGAGATACCAATCCCTAGACTATTTCATTATATGTGGATACCTCACAGAAGACTGCTGTCTCTAAAGGACTGTGTAGCAGTTTCCATGTGGAAACTGTTTACAAAAAAATTTGTTTTGATGGTAGTGACTGAACTAATTTAGCTTCAGTGCTTATGTGTATGTATACACCCCATTTGTAGCATGTGGTGGTTTTAATTGCAATACTTACTGAAAAATCCAATGTACATGTCCTTGGATAGCCAGGGACACCTGGGCTGAAACGCCACACTGTTTCCAAGTGATTAAATAGTTTTCCATCTGTGCAGGATGCCTAAAAGAAAGTTTAAAAAGTCAGGCTACAGTTAGTCTCTTACACATGAGACAAATCAGTGTTACTGGAGTATGCATTCACATTTTGTTAGACAGTGAAGATCACAGCGTAGTTAAAATGATTCTTAATAGTGCAGTCAGCAAGAGATCCCATTTGCACAATGTCATTTACAGCAAAGTAACTGAATCCCTTTCAAGGTATGGGAAAGATTTTTGTGTTGAGTCATAAAACAGATCTCTTGCATGATGCATAGAACACCAAAATAATGTTAATGCTATATACCAGAATTTTGGAACAACACTGTTATAAGCAAAGGATGCAGATATTTACTGGTTTGGTATATTTTTTTTTCATTACGTGTATAGAATGTTTTACATACTGATATGTAGACTGGTAATCTTGTGCTATAGTAACATTTAGCATAAAACAATACTGATTGAAATCCAACTCCAAACATCTTTTGTTGTAAGATACTATTGTTATGAAGAACTACCATGAAATCAGTAAGACTATACGCTCTAGTTCATAATCAGCTTATATCTTGGCTTTAGTTATCAGCAAGCCCCATTTAACTAATGTTTTGAGAATGCTTCCGTACAGTCCTATTTTAAAACAATAAAGTGTTTGCAGTAGTTGGCTTCATAGTTTTCATGAGAATAGGGTCCTTATTTTCACTCACTTTGCTTTTGGCACATATATCTATTTTTGTGTGGCTATATTTTAATAGAAAAAGACTGAAATACATATACTTCAAAAATCACTCAAATACATGATCTCAATTGGCTTGGAGTTACTAAAGAGAATTACTGTATTTATTTTTTTTAACTTTCTTTACAGTTCTTACTGTTACCGTAAGTGGCTCTATTCCATCGGGACCACCCAGGACTGATAGCTGTTGCTTGTGGTTTGAAAGCATGGATAAGCTAAGCCACCTCAAAGACTAATGAGCAGTATAGAAATACCTACATTTTTTCTGCCCAGTGTAGCGATGCAATGCCTCACTACTTCTGTAACAGAAAGGGGACGAGTAGAGGGAAGAGTAGACAGGCCTGAAGAGCTGGGCTTGCTTTTCCTGTTGCTGCCAAAAGGGCAGGAAGAATGGGAAAACTGCCAGTGTGTCCCCCCTGCTCCCAACCTTATAAGTAGCAAAACTCACTCGACACTTTCCTCAGCAGCAGGAGCTGCTGCTACCAGCCTGATTTTTTAGGGCTCAAGCACTGCTGCTGTAAGCAACAAATGCATGCTCATTTTGTCACCACCGACAGCCCACTATAGAAAACCACCGTGCAAGCTCCCTTTGCCCAGAGTTATTTCTGAAGATAGTGAAGTAGTCCAAACACACAGTCACTTCTTTTTGGTAATGTTCCTACAGTTATATGAACATAATGTAAATGTTTAGGAAAAATAATCCCAGCAGAGAAGATACTAATACATCTAGGAAGAAGAAATTTAAAGAAACTGTTCTCCTCACCACTTTCTTGTTATTTTCTGAGACTAGAACTCTTCTTTTGAGGGAATTAGAGTGAAAAATAATTGGTAAGCCAATCTGATAGCTATGTGAAAGAAAAAAAAAAAACAGTCTTGTCAGGGAAGAGTAGAAAGGGAAAGCAGCATGTAAAATGCAGATTTTCCATTGTAACTGTTCAAGTATCTTAATAATGGGAGAAAGATTTTTTTTTTTTTTCTTTCTTTCCAGAATGAGTAAGTACCTTGAATAAAAGCAATTTGCATATTCCCTTTCCAGTTCATGTCTCCCCTGTACTTAAGAAACCCATTTCTGTTTTATTCAGTGTCTCATAAGAGGAAGCCTAGAACAGAATAGTGCAATAGGATATCCAAACAGTTATCTTGACCAGTGATCAACTGTTGTAATTCCACTAGTTATTCCAAAAAATAGTCAAAATTGCCACATGAAGGGAGAGGCAGTTTTTATGAATCTGTTCTGAGCTGTTCCTAACAAGCAGATTTGAACCTGTAATGTAAACAAGCAGTTGGAAGATCCAGCCTTCATTTAAGATTTCTCCCTTAACTACCCTTGAAAAACTGAAGGGAGGAGAAATACAATTGCTGTACAAATTCTAAGAAATGGACTTTAAAATCTACTGTTCTATCTTCTCATCAATATGCTGAATAACAGGCTCTTCAGCAGATCCTCTGCTTAAACTTAAGACTTCTTATATAATTAGTTAAAATTGTCAGAAGAAAAATAATGACATATCAATTTTGCTAAGGCACCAGAAGCTACAGTTGTCAAACATAAATTTTAAGTCTGTATTAATTTTGCATTTAGAGAGGCTTGAACAAAATTATAACAAAAATAAACAAAAACAAGATATCTTCATTAATGTCTGCTTGTTTTTTCCAGCAAAGGCAAATTAAAAAGCAATTTTTTCCCCTATTTGGCAGCTTATGTTTTAAAAGCACATTCAAATTAACCCTAGGTTACCTAAAGTCTTTAAACAAAAGCAACACAAGTTTTGAGCAACAGAAAGCAATTCCAGTATCAATTTTGTTTAGAAGTGAGAGCTTCCTGGAATATTCAAATTTCTACACACAAGTTATGGAAAGTTACAGCTAAGAAAAATAATAAGTTACCTTAACTAAATGAGGCCTCACTAGGGAAACAACCGATGTGTACCTTTCTACTACAGGAGGGAATCCTATTTCTAGCTGTGCTTTGCAGTATCCAGAGCGCTTCGATAATATATCTGACTTTTTACACCAAGGAACAAATAGTTTGTAATCCTCCACAACAGCAACAACTTCATACATTTCCTGCATAGAATATCTGGAAGCAGAAATATAAACATTACAGTTACAAGGTGTCTTAACTATGAATTCAATATTAAAAGGTTCAAAGATAGTATAAATGTCATAGGCAGTTTTGAAGGTGAACATGCAGTCACCTGAAAACACTACCACTATTTTTGGAAATTAAAAATGTAACTCTGCTATTAAGAGAGGGGGAAAAAAAAAGTAATACATTGGTAAAAGTCTTTGCACAAAAAAGCAGAACACCACACAACATCGAGCAGTAAAGCTAGTGAACATTGAACCTGATGTATGTTACTTTGTGCGATATCAGGTAAGCATACATAAATTTCAAATAGAAAAATAGTTTTTCCAGCACAGCCATGTCTTCATTTAAGTAGATCTTAGACATTCCATAGAACGAAAGAATCCACACTTCACAGCTACCAAGAAAAGGTGTATCAAAACTAAGGGATTATGCTTTTGAAAGTTTAAACAGAGGAACTCTACTTAGCCCCCACAAAAAGCTTATTAAAAAAATATATTAAATAGAAAAACAGTATTATTGGACAAAGGCTCCTCTTAAATGACTACAAAACTCTGTTGCAGTTCAAGAAGTATCACATAAATAAATGTTAAGCATCATCAAAAAAATTAACCCTAATGAACAAATCATACTATTGTGGACTAGAGACTAGGAGCAGATCCCAATCTCATTAAATTAATGGGAACTCTTCCACTAGTTTTAAGGCAAAAGGGATTTCAAAGTCTTTTTGTATGTGCCTATGTTTCTTCATCACACAACTAATTATTTTCCTTCTTTTAAAGAAAGAAGAAAATCTCAAATGAGAAGCACAACATCATATAAGTGTAACATTAGCGTGTATGTAAGAAAAGGGGAAAAAATTGAGTTTTCACACCTTTTGGTTTATCCCCATTTCATCAGACAAATAACGTATGTTCCCCTTCCAGGGTTGTTTTTGTTTTGTCATGGAATAAAAAGGTTATTTCTGCTATTTCTTTACAATGAGTAAGTGTATGGGGTTCCTAAATTTTTGGTACTCAATTTCAGACTTAAACAGCCTGATCTCTACAAATTCTGAAAATCAAAACTCATTTCTAGTCTCCATTTGGGCACAGTCTCAGGGACGTGTGTCTTCAGGGATGCTCAGTCTTTGAACTTCTAGTGTTTCTGATTAATTACAGCAAGCGTGAAATCCATAAGCACATAAAGTATCTTTCCACATTTCTATACAAACCCTATAATTCTTCTTTCAGAATATTCTTTTCTTTTATTTACTAGTGGTGCAGCAATGTTGAAGAAACTTCTTGAAAGGGTATGGCTCATTACAGGTACTTGCAAAGGAGAAATTCTGGTCATCAGAATGCCACAAGAAGCCAAGTGCCTGCAATAGTGAAAATGCTTTTAGAATTGTTTCTTATTAGCAAAATAGATCACAACACATTAAAGTGAGATGCAAAGTCTGTTGTATAGCATTCCAGAAAATGTCCAATTTAGATGGAAAAACAAAGGCTCATAAAAGTTTGCAAACTGTTAAAAACACAAGTGGTTTTTTTTTTTTTTCCCTTTAGGAGAAACTAAAAATAGCTCCCAGTCACGAGAAAAGTAACCGGCAGAGTAAAATACAAAGGCCCCCGTTAAACATTGGCTTTGTGGCAGCCTGAGTTCACGTACAGGACTCATGTACTTAATTTGCAAAATAGGCTTTCTTATCAGCAAAATCAAGGCATACTCTACAATACTTTACCCTTTGGGAACATGCAAAAAAGAAGAAAAGGTTCCACTTGCAGATACTATGTTGAATTCTGCTGTAATCCCTCTGCTGCCTTCCTTCTCTTAAAAGGAAAGTTTCATTTTGAAAGTCCTTTTAGAAACTGCATTGCATCCCCATTTCTCATGAAAATATGCAAAGCCATGGATGCAGTGTTTTCATAAATAAAACTTAACAATTTAGCTTTAAGAAATGCTAGTAGTTCTAAGATTCCATCTCAGTTTTCTGTTTGTAAACACCTACACTGAAATCTAACAATATTCATTGTGGTTAATAGATCTCTTGCTAAATTACTGATTTTGCCTCAATCAAGCCAGTTAAGATGTAAAATGCTACCTCAAAAGTTCTGATTTTTGGCACCAGGGAGTTAAAAATGTCAGTATTTGCTGTCAGTGTTTCTACATATGTAAGCTAAAGAGCAACCTAGGTCTTTTTCTGTCATCTTATTAAACAATCAGGACTGCATTTCTGGATTCACACGGTCAAAAATGGAACCAACCTTCCCTGCTTAGCATAAGGTTTGCTTGTTGTTTTTTTTTAACACAGTGAACAGATAGATGCATTTTTTTTCCTAGCCACCAAAGTAGTCTAGCAAATTACAGTTAACAATTTTAAACAGTTAAAATTATTACTAACGTGTTCTTTAAAAATCAACATAACTTTAAATTTTAAAGAAATGCATTAATAACCTCAGACTGACCGCATTAGCCTGAATGGTCACTGAATTAGAAGACAGAAAAATAATAAACTGGTTTTGAGTTTAGAAGGAAATAAATACCACCATCAGCTGATTAGAAATTAACTGTACAGACTTTGTTCTTTTAAAGAAATAAGTAACTGTGATACAAAGCAAGATGATTGACAACGCAGCCTGTAATCACTGAAGTTGAAAAGAAATTACTTAAGGTGGGATGGAAGTATTGTGTTGAAATTAAGAAAATAAGTCTACTTGAGAAGTCTTTCTACAGCAAGCTCTGCAAACATTTGGAATTGTATCTCAAGGGATGTGGACGTGGTCTGTTTTTTTTGCACTTAGACTGAACAAGACTGTTAAGGAAAAGCATGGCTTTGACAGAAACACTGGAAGGGGGCTGGTAACCTTGTAGCTGCCTCAAACAGATTCATAGAAAGAGTTCAAAACTTCGGACCAGACCTCATTCTGGAGAGCTAAATTATTTTCTCCATCTGGGGCTACATGTAGTACACAGTCCAAACTAGTTGTCAGGATTCTTCTTGGTTTGTTTTTTACTGTAATGCTATGCCAGTATACTGTTTCAAAACAGGGCTGAAAAACAATCTCCAGAAATACTTTTTTAGCTGCTCTAAGGTAATGTCCTTTTCACGGTTACGTTGCCATTCAAGGAGGGAAAAGTTAGAGAGGTAAGAGAGGTTATAATGTTAACAAACCTGCTGAGCCTTCATGTCTCTCTAGATTTTATCTGAAGAAAAACAGATGCTACCAGAATGTGCTGGGCTTGGTCCCAGTTCAGGAAAGCATACCTCTTCAAGAAACCACAAAAGCAGAGACTTGAGTGAACTGTCACACACGTTTTTGTGAACCTGATGAAGGCCCCAGGAGAAAAGCCAGGTCTGTACTTGAATGTGGAGGCACCTACCACTCCTCTATTATCCTCTGGTGGTAATACAGTCATTGCCACTCACTCTGCTCTTACTGGCATCATTCAATTCCTGCCACTTACTGCTTTCTCTCTAAACATTTAGGCACTGATCACAGTATCACCCGACTTCCACGACCTGAAAAGGAAGCATTTACTGTTGTATGGTATACGTGTCCTATATTCAGTGATTATTTTTAACAGCTACATTTCCTAAGACTACAGATTAAAATATTTCAAAAAAAGGAATCTCCAACTCTTGATTATAAAATAACTGAAAGTAAGAGCATACCCATGTAGTTGGATTTACTGTTATCCCAACTGTTACTTCCATAAAGCTACAGTCATCAGATGGCCGTTTTATGGCCTGTGAGATGAGAGCTGATCTCATTCAAATTCTTTGTGGACAGCTGTTCATGTCCCAAAAAATGAGCTTTGCCAACAAGTATCCTCATGAGCATCTCAGCCTGAACAAGCACAAGAGACTAATTTACCACCTCAGTCCTGGAGCCTGCTACTCAGCACAGTCAGGGGTCCGCTGAGTTGACAACAGCTACAAAATGTACACCGGTGGCAACTGTGACATGTGAGAGCACACCCAGCTTCAAGGCCACAAATAGTATGGCACCATTTCCCATTCAGTTTGCGCTGGGTTAAAACCAGCCACCAAGATTCTTTCAAATTGCACTAGAACCATTTTCGGACTTAGTTTGCAACTTGTTGCTCAGTAGGTTTCTTTACACTGGATGCTCTTCCCAGTAATTGATTTTGCCCTCAGTTCAGAACTGTATCATCTCTAATAAGTTATTTTAAAAATAGTGATTTTATTTTGCAGGATTGAACTATGTTAATGTTGCAATTATATCTTAAAGACTTAAATTAAACATGAAGGATATACAGTAAGAAATATGGTCCAAGTAAGATGATAGATTATAGCACTGCAGAGTAAGAACTACGTCAAATGACTGCATGAATTTTGACATCATGAACCAATCTCTATTTTTCCGAATTTTTTCACAGCTTCTATGAGGATGGCAGTAAGACTTCAAACTTAATAAAGAAACACAGGCAGCACTGCCATAAAAGCGGTACGAGGTGAACCTTTTTTTGCTCTTTAAGATTTTCTCAATGCATTCTCTGTCTCCTCTCTGCTTGTTCTTGTTCTTCCCCGTACCAGCCCAGCTCTTCTCCCAAAGCACATCTTGTCTCTCAACCCGTCCCAGCCGGCCTTATGTTTAATCGGGGGATAAGGAACTCGTTGCATTATCTGAAGTGGAAAAATTCTGGGCGTTTTACTGTTTTTACTTCCTTATGGATCGCGGGAAGTTATGCAACGGCCCAAGCACAGGAGAGCAAGCCTGTCATCTGAACACCGCTTGCTCTTGCTCCCGGCCCGGCCGCGGGCGCAGCACAGCGGCTCCGGAGGCGGAGGCGCCCCGGCGGGGCCCCCGAGAGGCAGAACCGGGGGC
>VXAA01004975.1:820590-863300 GCA_013399115.1 Anseranas semipalmata | reverse complement strand
CGCCGCTCCCCGGCTCCGCCGCCCCTGCCCCCTCCTGGCGCTCGGGCCGGGCCCTCGGGAGGCGCTCGGTGCGAAGCGCGCCCCGCTCCCGCGTGGTCCGTGGCAGCAAGGCGCCGGGGTGCCCCCGGCCGAGCCCTTCGGGCTGGCTCCGCAGTAAGCCGGGCTCCGAAGAGGAAGGGTGAACGGGCGCTGCCCGGTGGAAGCCTGCGTGGCCTGAGCTGTTACTGTGTTCCGCGGCGTTACAGCATCGTGTGGACGGGGTGCTGTTAAGAAAAATGCCCCGAAGGAGGGGAAAAAGCAGTTTGAGGTCTCGAGCATTTAAACTGCCGTTCTAGCACGGAGGCTTCCTGCCAGCCGGGTGTTTACGCAGGAAAACTGGTCTCTGAGCGGTTTTATGAGTGAGGGCTTTCATAGGCAGTGTGTTGGTATTCTCTGAGGTGCTCTGTGGCTGTGTTCACCGCTGCTTCCAGCGCTTTACAGCATGAATCAGAGCTTTCTTCTTGGACAATGTGACTCGTCCTGCTCTTAAATATCTTAAGTCAAGCAAAAGTAATTCTTAGAATTGTGCTACTTCTGTGTCCTTGCATTTGTATTTTTTTCTCATGTTTCTATGTATGATAGATCATCTACTGTGTTTTATGTGAATTTACATTCTCAATTCACTAACCAAAAACTACCTCTGGACAGTGGCTGTGCATGTGAGAGTAGGCAGGGTGCCCAGGTATTCATTGCCTTTGGCAGTGGTAAGTTTTGCACTAAATTCTCTTCCCTGATGGAGAGACATCATCTCCTGCGGAAGCCAGGTTAATATAGTCTTTAGCACTGCAGACCTGATTTGAGCTTATGGATAAAGAAAAGCTTAAACGGTTGCCTTCACATAGTTCAGTTTAAGACTGCTTTTTAGCATTCTAGAACATTTTTGTAGTATCACAGAATTTCCCTTGTCTTTTGTTTATATACCGTAATATGCATGAGGCTTGCATGAGATACTACCCAAGTATTCCCCATCGCAGTGTTCTGTCTGTCCTGTTAGCTAAAGATCTTTTAATAATAAAACAGTAGATTTTTTTTTTAATTGCTTGTAGAATGAAGCAAATGGTGGTCTACTAAATTGAATGAAAATAGTGACATGCGTCCATTTGCCTGTGTTAACATGCTAGTGTTGTATCAGAACAGATTTTAAGTAGATTTTTTGTATGCAGTTAAATAACAAAAATGTAGAACTGGCAATGATCATATAATGTTATCTTTTCCCTATGCAGAAATATTAGCTGAACAGCATGATTATTTTCTCTTCTGAGCTCCGACCTATCTTTCCTTTTTCGGTTCCTGACTTATTTCCCAGGCCAAATGAGTTGCTTGTTACTAAATTGTCTTAGCAGATTTTTCACATCTTTGTACTCCTTGTTGAATACTTGTTGACTGATGTGTTCAAGATGACTTTAAAGAGGTCTCAGACAGTTTGAGATTGTTTCAGCTACATCGCTTAAGGGGGATTCCTTGTTTTGTTAGGCTGAAAAGTAGTTTTAATTGGCTACTTAGAAAGTCTCAATAAATACTTGAGTTTTGAATGCTGTCAAAGGTAGGTTTTCATTTGCATCTTTTTTCTTGCTAACAAAAGAACAAAAAAACCCTCCAAACATAACATAGAGAGAGTCTTAATGTGTATGAAAAATCTAAAGTTGCTAGAAATAAAATTGCGTAGGGCAAGCTAAATGTGCAAAAATATGATAAGGAATGAAAACATACAAACTATTTACACGGTAAAATACTACTTCGGCACAGTGTCTGATTCTTCTGTCTTTTTTCATGCTCAATAATGTCTTGCACTGCAAGCACGTTGTAAGTGGAACTATTTGTATGGTAATGGAGGATGTGTTTTGAGAAGGGTTATCATGATCTGGCTGTGAGCAAGATATTTAGTGACTTTTAATTCAACTATGTTGATGTCAGTAATATTCAACACTTATGATATTTTTGAAATCAACTGTGCATGTTAAAGTTGCTTCTTTTAAAATACCAAAATATATTAGTGCATATAGAATGAAATACAGAAAAGGAACGATCAGTAGGATATTATCTTTTTCTTTTAATCCCACTCCCTTTACTGTTTCTCTGTCTTCCGACTGAAGTAATGTCTGTGTTTAGGTCCCGGTTGATTAAATCATCAAACAAATACTTCGCTTTATACAGTGTTATTTTTAGCTTTGTGATTACTCTTTCTTCATTTTATTTGAATTTATGTGCTTTGGTAAATAGGGTGTGAGGTGTTCCAAGAAAATGCCAGTTAGATCAAGGAATGTAAACAAATCTTTAATGTTGACATGGTCTTTTTTCCAGCTAAATACCTGTTGCTTTCTAACCTTGCCATCAGGCTACCTCCATTTGCAGACCCTTAGACCTTCTGGTTAAGAGGAGTTTGGGGCATGTTGAATGGGTGTTCCCTTCAAAGAGAGCTTCGTTTAGGTTAGCACTCACAGGCTTCCTTGAGTTAATTGAAAATGATGGTGGCTGTAAGTGGGAGTTTGCTAATCCCACGTACCCTATGCAGATTTTTTTATGGTATAGGTAACCCATCAGGTTTTGATGTAAGAAAATAAAAATGCTCCTTTGTCTGTAAACAGTTGTGGTTATTGTAATTTAAAGGAGAAGGCCAATAACAAATTTGGTCTGTACTGTCTTCAATAACTACAGCTGCTTGTAAAATAAGAGCGCAAGACCTTAGTCTCTAAGTTGTTGGTAAGAACCGTTAATAGGACAGTATTTCTGTATTACCACATTTTGTTGCAGAAATCCCACAACTGTTTTTTAACAGACTGTTGATGTCCGGAGCCCTCGAACAGGCAGATCTTTGTGGCCCATCTTGCAGGGCAGGGTATTGGTGCTTTAGTTGGCTGAGCTGTATGGTCAGGTTGATTCAGTGGATGGACAAGGAAGAGGATTTGGGGCAAGATCTGTCTGCTTTTTGAAGTTGGGTTACAGCTATAGATGCTCAATCAGGACTTACTATACTGCTAAAGAGGCAGTATGCTGCTCTAGTAACTGCTTTTGAGAAATAAGGAAGAATGCCCTTGTAGCCTAAGAGCACTTGGTGCTAGTAGTGTCCCTGGTAGCAGTGGAAGCTTCAGATATTCTCTTTCACCCCAGTGCTGCATTGCAGCAGGCTGCAAACAGAATCAGGAACTTGCTCTGCCCTTTGGAAGAAACAACCAACCAGGAATGCCTAACAAACCTGTGAGAGCAGTATTTCTTTCAGTTGTTTTGGTTCCATAAGCATGTAATAGGACAACTTCACAAAAATGGAATACCTTATGATGACGTTGGTTAATGGAATATGTGTGGTATGCCTCTGAGGATGAGGAGGGACCTCTGGGGGCAAGACTGGGATCCCTAATTCAGCATTGGTAGTTTCTTTCGGGTATTTCTCCAGACATGTAACATATCTGGGAGCAACATGTCTCCATCCTGGACTAACTGGAATCCCCTGTGGTGTGCAGGATTTTATGGGGAGCTGACTATAAGTGTGGGCAGGATTCAGCTGGTGGTCATGGCCAGCAGTATAAGGCTTTTGTCTGGCTTCAGCCTCTGATGAGTTCAAGGCTTGGCAGGTACCGTGAGTTTCTGTAACGCAGAGGTGACTTCTGAAGTTACTCTGTTCTAGGGATCTGCAAAACTTTGATGGGAGCCTGTAACTGGCTGGAGTGAGGTTCTCCCTGTCAGCTACGGTGATGTTCTACTCTCTGTACCTTTTGTGCATGGCACTCTTGATGATTTTAGAAAAATACTTCTGGCTCTTTCTTTTCCCGTTAGACCACTGCAGGAGTTGCAGATTGGCTGTCAAGTTTACTGTGCTTCAGGGTAGTGAAGTCAGTGTTTCTAACTGCCAGCCCTGCTGGCTGTTAATCCTTGCATTCTCACTCGTGCCTATAGCAAAGATTTTTCAAGCAAAACTGCGCATTCAGTTACCTCTGTACAAAGTGCGCCTTTATACAGGATGCCTAATTTGGCCTTGAGTGCTAGTTTGTGAGAAGAAAAGGACCCAGCCTTTACATCAGGTCTTTAGGTTTACAGAGCTGGCAGTTTACTTCTGAACTAAGCAATTCTGGATTGTCATCTTTCAATAATAATTAAAAAAAAAAAAAAAATCCCTCAAAATTATATATACTGGTTTCAGGTCCAATTTTTTGGATTAGCAATGATATTACGTTTGTTTTATTTCATTTTTAAAATTATCATATTTTGTGCCAGATTTGTTTGCAGACAGTATCTTTTGCAAGATATCTCAGTGGAAAACCCTTGTGAAATTTATTCATACTAAAAAAGAGAGATGAGCAACAATAGTAAATAACTTGAGTAGTCAAGATTTAGGATTATTTGCCAATAGTACTTCTCTGTGGCTTTTGTATATTGGCAAATTTCCCTCAAGTTAGTGTAAGAGGCAATATTACTTCAGATAGGGAAGGGTGAATCACAAAATCACCGAGGTTGGAAGGGATATTTTGAGGTAATCTAGTCTAGTCCTCCTGCTCAAGCATGATCATTGGGATTCCTTCACCCATGAAGTGCAAGTCTAAGTTTTTTCTTTTTTTCAAAGAAAATAATTGTTTGGTCTACATAAATTAACATTTTATAGATAATTGTCTTTACATATCTATTCAGTTGAAATACAAATGGAAACAGTAACAATTTTTATGGGATTAGGTTTGCCTTAGTATACCTATGTCCCTATTACATTTGTTGAAGACAGTTGAATTACTGTAACTTATTTTCTTGTTGGTCGGAGGAAAGCATGGTTAAACTTGGTTCCTTGTTTTTTGGGGTAGACAAGTTAATGTTCTTTCTGAAAGTACCAAATTTCCAAGGTCAAAGACTGCCACCAGAGTTGATGAGTG
Organism: Anseranas semipalmata; assembly: GCA_013399115.1. Lineage (NCBI taxonomy): Eukaryota > Metazoa > Chordata > Aves > Anseriformes > Anseranatidae > Anseranas > Anseranas semipalmata. The sequence goes on along the minus strand of VXAA01004975.1, from coordinate 858,408 downwards.
TCAGATCCTGATATATTAAGAGTGCCAAAGCTCCCATTTGTCCTGTTTGAAGGGTAAGCTTTTTTTTGTCCAGAAGAACATTGGACTCTTCCAAGATGGTAGCGCAGGAAGGAAGAGTCGCAAGTAAATTACATTTGAGCTGCCAGTGATGAGAAACTGGTGCTAACTTTTTGGGGGCTATCTTGTTACACAGTGACATATTATTATTATTTTTTTTTAATTTGTTCAAAGATAATACAGCTTTGCAGTATATTAGATATTTTGTTCTTGAATAAAGTCTTGTTTTATTAAGTGTTCTCAAATTTGACAACTCATGCACGACCTCTTGTAAACAGGTTGGTTTTAAATTAGCAAAATTGGTTTGCTAATTGGTGATAACATTTTGAAAGGCATTTTTAATGAGAGAATTACATTCATTGAGAAAGCATTGTGTTACTGGAGTGTTGAGAAATATTATTATGGTGTAAATTACCTTCTCTGCTATCTCTTCTGGAAGATGAGATGTTAACATCAGTGGGTTTGAATGGTTTGCTTCAGGCCATACAGTAGAAATAGTCTGTGCTGGATAATATTACAACTTAAGGAAAAGCTGCTTTATGTACATTGTGATTTCATAGTTTTGTGTGATAGATCGTATTTATTTTTTTAGAGATGGTCTTCAGAACTGGGTGGAAAAACTAGGTTTGGTATGCTAGTAATATGAGTATTGCATTTTTATGTCTGTGTGTCAAAAGACCTGAGTCTTTTGGTGTCTTTATCCTAGATATTGAAGCACAAATTCGAGAAATTCAAGGAAAAAAGCCTGCTCTTGACGAAGCACAAGGAGTAGGCCTCGATTCCACAGGATATTATGATCAAGAAATTTATGGTGGCAGTGACAGCAGGTTTGCTGGATATGTAACATCTATTGCAGCGACTGAATTGGAAGATGTGAGTGATTTTATTTATTTGTTTGAGGAATGGGTTCTAAGTGTTATGGTGTTTATTTGGAGAAATTTTTAATAGCGGTTACTGATGCAAAAGCAGGTATCGTTGTTAAAGCCAGACTGGACAAAACATGGCTTACTTTGGAAGTTCATCAGGTCTAAGTCTGGTTTGTACTTCATGAAATGCACTTTGAAAGTCACGTAGCTCCAAGCAGAAGCCAAAAAGTTATGGTCTGGTACTTAATTGGTGTTAGTTTTGATTAGAATAATTAACTTTGTTCTGTCGTTGCTGCCAAGATGAAAAATGAGATGAAAAAAATCTGATAAAACTTGGGCCAAAAAGTGTGACTATTTTAATATTTCTATTTCTACTTCATTTCAAATTTTAGCACAATTTTTGTGAATTGGTTCTTTCCACAGTTGTATGTTCTCCTAATGTATCCTGGTAATAAGATTACTTTATGTTAATTTCTAATGTTAAACACGTGACCACATTTTCAGTTTCAGGAGCAGTCAGAAGCTACAGTTCTGACCATAAATATACATAAGCAACTATGTATTAAACTGAGTAAATTTTATTTTTAAGAGGAAGGAAGAATGTTATGTACAATTTAGCATTAGTTGATAAGTTTTTCTAGTTGTGTAGTATTTGCTATTTGAAGACTTCTAGGAATTCCTTAATTAAAAATTTCCATTACAGCATTTCACTGAAATCAGTTCATAGTTTTAAGAGCAATTTTTCTTTTGGATTGCTGTAAATTAAAGCACAGAAACTGGCTACTAATATGAGGAAATAGCAAAAGCGTCTTACACATTCCAAATACTTGTTATTGCCATTTTGGTTGAGAACATATAATTAAATTAACAGTACTCGAACATACTTCTGAATCTCTTCCTATTTCTGAAGTATTTTTTAAGGTTATTTACTTATTTACTGAAATTTTGTTCTATATTGAACTATATATATTTATATATCTGGATTTTAAGAAAAAAAAATGGTGTGCACCACTTTTTCCATAACCATTAGGGAATTACATCAACAATATTCACATGAAATACTTTTTGTAAAACTAGTGAAGATAGTATACCAAGTCTTGTAGGGAAGAAGATACCATTTTAGTGATTTGGATATGTTTATCTGGTTCAGCAGTTGTTTTTGGGGGAATAATACAATAAGCTATATGAAAAGGACTGCTAAAATTTAGAGTAAATATACTAGTTGTCCATTTTCACCTTGTCTATGACTGCAGTATGTTAATTTGACATTGTTATCTAAATCCAGTATCAACATGACAAATTTGCCATGTCATTCTACTGACAGGATGATGATGACTACCCTTCTACAAGTTTGCTTGGCCAGAAGAAGCCAGGGTACCATGCTCCAGTGGCATTGCTTAATGACATACCACAGTCAACTGAACAGGTACATCTTAAGTTAAGGCACAATAAAATACTGATTTAGGTCTTAGGAGAAATATTAGTGTTTCAAGACCAGGTCTTGTCCTGTGGAAATACAGGATGTCTGTAAAGCATTATGATATTTTAATTTTGCTATAAGCTTGTCACTGCTTTACTTCAGAATTCCACAGGGTGGTAAAAGTTGGCACTTCTGCATGTAAAGGCAATGTGTGCATATACAATAAACTATTAAGAAAATGTAGATCAGATAATTTTAAAATGAAAATAACTGGAACAACTTAATCTCTTTTATGCTTCTGTTTTGGTAAAGAAAACGTAATCGCTTAGGTTTTATATTTCTAAGGTATTTTTCTTTGAAACTTAAAAACATATGAAGTTATGTTAAGTTTTCCACAAAAAGCAGAGGAAAGGCTTACAGCATGAAATCCTTTGGAAGCAAATGAGTAAGCTTCTTAAAACAGTAAAATTGTGTAAGAAGTTTTTTGAGCAAAAATCCCGTGTTTTTTAAAAAAAAAATCCAGTTACAGAAGTAAAATTTATATTAGCGTAGTATTTTGACATTCTTACTTAGTCGAGATCGAAAATAAATTAGGGCTTGTTAGTAACGCTAGAAATGAGTAGAGGCTAATGATCGCCAGATGTTTTTCACGTTCTTCCTACGCAACTAACCAGCTTTTTTCTGTTTTTAGTATGATCCTTTTGCAGAACACCGTCCTCAAAAGATTGCAGATCGGGAAGATGAGTACAAAAAGCACAGGCGGATGATGATAATTTCCCCTGAGCGTCTCGATCCTTTTGCAGATGGTAATTTATTTTGACTTTTCTATACCCTTTATGAAATTTGTTGTCTTAAACTGTCTTTAGCCCTTTGATTTCTGTTGGCATGCTTGTAAACTTAGTTTTGTTTTAAACATCCCCTTTTTGTAGAGATTGGGTTGAAAACCTAGATACCATTTTCTTCATCTTTATAATACAAGTTTTCTTTCCAGGTAGAAGGACAAGAAAATAATGAGCCATTGCCATAGAAACACAAAGGGTTAAAGGTTTCTCTTTTCATTTTGTTTTGGGTTGTGCATTATACTTGAACAACTTATGTAATGAGTGCTCAAAGTCTTTCAGTACCTTGAAAGTTTTCATTCCAAGTCATAGATTTACAGGGTTATTGCTTTTGAAATGCTAGTTCTCAAAATAGAGCACCTAATTCTTACCATCTTATGTAAACTTAGGTGGTATAGCTGAAAGAAGCAAAAGCATATATAAGACTTTGATACTATTAATAGTTCAAGTCTGTTCTGATAATTTTAGAATGCAAGTCAGGAAAAGGGGTATAGTGGGTCTGATAGAAACTTTCTTCAGGTGAGTGAGTTTCACGTGTGGAAATAAGGTGCCTGTTGGCTTAAAATTAGCAGCTGTTTTGCAGGTTTTAAAAATGAGAGTTTCAGCCTGCATGAATTGATAGGGATATTAATTATTTTACTTGCTTAATTGTAATTGATATAAACATGTATTGTCAGAATTCACAGGCCCATACTAACTGTCCTTAATTTCTTTCCTACAGCAGTACTGCTATATGCCAGTCCTGTCTGCATTCTTAAGGGTGCAGTTCAACACATCCTGTGTAGATTATGGTGAAAAAGTATTCCAAAGGAAAGTCCTATCAAAGCTAGTGTCAGAATGACACAGCCAATTGGGCAATGATCTTCAGCATAGAAATGTTTAAGGATTTTATTTTTTTTCCTAAATTATAATGCTATACCACTTCTATAGCAAATCTGCACATTCTTCTTAAAGAATAGTGTTTTTCTTGACGAGTCTTAATTTTTATAAAGTTGGGCTTCTTGTAAAGTATTTAAAAGTTAAATTAACTCAAGATACACAGCATAAAACAACATATGGTATACAAACCCATTACCTGTGAGTATCATTGTGGTGGTATATGTACTGTATTACATTCAGATCCCAATCGCAATTGTACTTTGAGAAGAGAAGAGGGGGAAAGTGCCATCAAACAGTTTTTTGGGTTTTTGTTGTTTTTTTTAAATGAAGCCCTTTTACAATATGACACCGAAAGATCTGGGAGGCATGTCCAGATATGTCAAACTTATAAATGGGTCTTTACGATAAAACATTTTAAACATTACTTAGGTATGCAATAGTTATTTATAGTCAGATAACAACTAGGATTTAACAGCTTACACAAGGTAATGTTTTGAATATAAATATCTTTCCAAAGTGTTACTAATGGTAAAGAGATAATTTTCTAGGCTTCTATTCTGCTGCTTGAAGTCAGAACTGCTGATGGAGACAAAGGCACGAAAGTGTACGTATTCCGGATTAGCAACCCAGGAACCCATCACTTCTGAAGACTCTTAACTGTGTTGCCATTTTATCATTTATATCTGCTTTAAAATATTTGTTTGAAACTGCAGTAGTTATGTTTGTGTTCAAACAGGTTAAATTGATCAGCAAACTGAATAAACGTAAGATACATGTAATTTTTAAAATTTTCAATCAAAAAGTAAAGTTAAATGATCATGGAATAATATAAAATTAGAGCAGGACAATAGAAAAAGTCAATAGTTTCTGCTTATCCTGTACTCATTATGCTCCATTCCTGTTGCTGTTCTCTTCTGCAGGAGGGAAGACACCAGATCCTAAAATGAATGCCAGAACATACATGGATGTTATGCGTGAACAGCATTTAACAAAAGAAGAGGTGTGTGTGGGGAGGGCTTTGCATTTGAACTTAGTTTCATTTTACAGCCTTTGAAAACACAGTGAGAACAGTGGGAACAGAAATTCTGTTGAATCTTTCTTGACTTAAGTCTTTTTTCTTTGGAGAATCCTGTTTTTCACATGTTGAAAGACAGTAGACCTTAAAGGTGAAAGTTTTGGAAGACACCTGTTCTATATAATACCTAAAGAATGAAGGGAGAAATGGTCTCAGTATATTTTAATTTATTTTTTTTATACCACTTGTTTATTTTTTTTTGAGGGAAGGAGACACAAAAACTGATAGTCATTGAGGGATGGTCAGTGTCAGAGATTTGTTTTTGTGAGCTATATGTAAAGGGAATCCAGAGAGGTTTTAAAAGACTTCTGTTGCAGTATTTACAACAGATGTTGCAGTACTAAGAACTAGTATAAAGTTGACATTTGGTTTTAAAATATCAAAGGGAAAATAATAAAAATGCATGCTTTATTCATGGTTATTAAAATGCATTTTAATACTTAAAAAGATGTTGGTAATATAATAAAATGCCTTTTATAATACCTGTGGTGCTAGATTGTTAATTGGAGCAAGATCGTATAGTTCTAATGGCCTCTATAGATGTAATTGATTTACCCTAGTTGATAGTCATTAACTGAGGAAATAGTTCATAATTTTGATAATCTTACTCTATAGTCTCACTGATAAGTGAAAACTAGTCTGTGTCAGTGTGCTGTTTTAACAAAGTCATTTCAGAATTTTAAATGAGAATTTCATAGCTTTTTTTATGTCACAGGGTATAACTCACATGAACATATTTTCTAACTCACCCCTCTTTAATTATTTACTGAAGTGGAGCTTCTTTGAAACAGACTAGTAATGATTTTAAGGCATGCATATGGGTGACAGAAACTGATAGCACTCTTAAAAAAAAGTCTCTGTGTGTGTATTTCTGCTATAATATGGGATTTTAAAATAAAAGAATTTAAGAACAGCTCCTCCAAACACGTAGCCCTGTCAGTATGGAAGGATTTGAAAAGATAATGAATTTAAAATTAAATCAGAGTGGCTAATTGCATGCTATTTGAGCAAAACCTCAAAAAATAGTATAAAGATACCTGATACAACTGAAAAATTTTTCTTAATGTCTAATCTGTAGAGGCCTTAAGAAACCTGTTTGTTTTTCTTTGTGTCCTTGAATAGAGGGAAATTAGGCAACAGCTAGCTGAAAAAGCTAAAGCTGGAGAGCTTAAAGTCGTCAATGGAGCCTCATCTCAGCCACCTTCAAAACGCAAGCGGCGTTGGGATCAGACGGCTGATCAGACTCCTGGTGCTACACCTAAAAAATTATCCAGTTGGGATCAAGCAGAGGTAATAATCCTTGTGTTCATCAGTTTATCTATAGAAGACATTATTAATGCTAATCCTCTTGAATTTCAGAAGTTTGTTACTCTGCTAACACACACGCACACGTGTGCACAAAAAGAAAAGAAAACCAGTAGTCTCTTACTGTATATAGAATGAGAGAGATTAATACTTTTGCTTTTGTCTTGTGTAGACTCCTGGACATACACCATCTCTGCGATGGGATGAAACCCCAGGCCGTGCAAAGGGTAGCGAAACTCCTGGTGCCACCCCAGGCTCAAAAATATGGGATCCTACTCCCAGTCATACACCAGCAGGAGCTGCAACGCCTGGACGGGACACACCTGGTCATGCAACACCAGGCCATGGAGGTGCCACTTCCAGTGCACGTAAAAATCGATGGGATGAAACACCTAAAACAGAAAGAGGTATTTATGGCGAACCGGAGAGTGTCTAAAAAGTTTTGAATGGCTAATGGTATAGGAATTTTCCACCCTACATAAACAGTAGAAGCAAAAGTCAGGCAAGGGATAATTACATCCTGACATCTAGTGGATGATGTGAAGTGATGTTGTTGTTTAAGCTTGTAGCATCGGATTCTGCCTGTTAGCTTAATGCACATCTGTGAAAGCAACTCAAATTGTATCACAGTTTTGTGGTATGTCTAGTGACTGCTACAGATGGGGATTTCAATGAGTACTTTGGACATAATAAAGCAGCTTACATTGAATTGCTTTTTGTGGTACAATTTGTGTGTGTGGTTTTTGAACTGTTGAGATATTTTGAAGTTTTCAAGTTTTTTGAGAACTTGCTTTAACATTGAAGCAAGTTTCGGAAGCATTTTCTCCCCCATCTTGATTTGAATGAAGCTCAAATGGCAGAGAACAGTGAAACACCACTGTTTAATGTTTTATCAAGGGAGTGTGTGGAGTACTTCATCTGTTATTTGGAACATTAGAGTTCTTTCGTATTTTTTTAGTATTTTATCTGTCTATGCAAAGATTCAACAAGAACATGAGATGCTTTTTTCATAAAATAAAATCCTCTGGATGTTTTTTGTGTAATGACTATTTTTTCAAGATTCACCAAAATAAGATTAATTTTTCTAGTGTGTTTATTTCATACTTCTTGATTCATGTAGACGTGAGGATGAGATAGTGAAAATAGAATTGGTTATTAATACTATAGTTGGAGTATATATGGTTTAACTTTCTGCAAAAATTACTTTGTTTTATTTTAGATACTCCGGGACACGGCAGTGGATGGGCTGAGACTCCTCGTACAGATAGAGGTGGTGATTCCATTGGTGAGACACCAACCCCAGGAGCAAGTAAAAGAAAGTCACGATGGGATGAAACACCTGCTAGCCAGATGGGTGGCAGCACTCCTGTTCTGACACCTGGCAAAACACCCATTGGTACACCAGCTATGAACATGGCAACTCCTACACCAGGTAAGCCCAGTCCATCCTCTGAGTCTTCACTTCCTTATGTGAAAGTGAAGCATTTACCTTTATATTGTATTTTGAAATAGACTTCTGCCTAACATGCTCTTTTGCCTGTGTGAAAGCAATCAGCATATGCTCAGTTTACCTTTTTTAAAGCCCACAGCAACTCAGTTCTGGATGGGAACCAAGACTAAGGTTATAGGTCTGTTTGTGTTCAATGTAGTTGGTAAAGACATTGATAAAAGACTGTAAAAGTTTAATGTCTTAATTGGCTACAGACTTCAAGTGCTGTGGAAACTTTGGCTCAAGAGAGCACTTAAAGGTTAAGTAAATGTATCTTCTGCGTATGCAAGTTGTTTTTAAATCCTCTTTTTAAATTCGAATATAGGTCATATCATGAGCATGACTCCTGAACAGCTGCAGGCTTGGCGTTGGGAGAGGGAAATTGATGAGAGAAACAGACCACTTTCTGATGAAGAATTGGACGCTATGTTCCCAGAAGGATATAAGGTAATTCATCTGGAGTTAAATACAGCATACCATGATGTTTTTTTCTTCCAGGGGATATGGATTTTTTGTTCTTTTTAAACAAGTTGTCCAACACATACAATATTTCACGGTAGGTATTGATTAATTCATGTAGACGTTTGGTTCGGTTACTTGTTTGTTGTAAATCCATTAGAAAGGGAGAAACTAAAGTTGATTTCAAAGTCCAGTCCTTATTCTGCTTCTCAATGTTAGGAGTGCCTGTTAAAGTCAGAAATGAAGCCCAGACGTGGAAAGATGTAGGAGAGAGTCAGAAATTCTAAGCTGGCAAATATACTCTGTCAGTACAAATATCAAAGTGCTTTTTTTTGTTTGTTTTTAGAACTTTGTAAAGAGACTTTTTGAGTTTATTATTCAAGCTCTCAGCAGTGGAAGTGATCTTTCTTCTGAAATATTGTCAACACAGGATAAGCACAAATACGAACTATCATGCTGAATTTGTCTATATCACTGAATATGAGATCTGATGTATGCACTAATGCTTGGACAAATCTACAAATGACTAAACCTATATGTTCTGTTTGTTTTACATTTGCTACATTCCTCCTTTTATATCTGCTGTGATATGATAAATTTTCTGGCTTGCAGGCTGTGGAGATTCTCTTTTAGATTTGTGCTGTGGTATGGTTTTTACCATATTTCTTTATTCCATAGGTTCTTCCCCCACCAGCTGGTTACGTACCCATTCGCACTCCAGCCCGTAAGCTTACAGCAACTCCAACGCCTTTGGGTGGTATGACTGGATTCCACATGCAGACTGAAGACCGGACCATGAAGAGTGTCAATGACCAGCCATCTGGCAATCTTCCATTCCTAAAACCGGATGATATCCAATACTTTGATAAACTTCTGGTAAATGAGATTTCACTTACGCTGATTGAAGTTTCCCGATTTTTTTGAACTTGTAGCAATGCCTATTCATTTGTCTGGAATTATTTGTAGGTTGATGTTGATGAATCAACTCTGAGTCCTGAAGAACAGAAGGAGAGGAAGATAATGAAATTACTTCTGAAAATAAAGAATGGCACACCTCCCATGAGAAAGGTAAGATTAGTTGTCAGATGCATTCTTATCACTTCAGTTTTCAAAAATCTGCATTTGTTTTCACATTTAGTTTCAGACTAACGTTCCTCCTGCAGTCCATGGGATTCTCTTAAAAATAATCTCCTAAGCTTTGATAGTTGTTTAGAGCTTTGTCTCCCTTCTATATCTATATTGCTCTTTTTTGTCCTTCAATGTAATTTGTTTTTGCTGCTCTTCGTACAGTAATGTCAGTCACTAAATATTGTATGGTTTATAGAATATTTTTTACAATTATGAGAAGCTAGATTTATAGTGCTTTTTGGTTACAGGCCTTTGTAATTTTCTGGATTTTGCATCTTAAATTGGCAGTGTAGCTCTTACTCAAGTTTCTGGCTTGTACAGTATGCAACAGATTAGCAGTATTTTCTGCATGGTTTTGCTTTAAACTGACCTAAGCACCAAGCTGCGTAGATGCAAGGAAGTGCTGTGTAAAATACTTTTCAGGTGGTGCCGTTATTAATATTAGACCAGGAGCATGCTTTTCTTGAGAACTGAACATCAGAGAGCTAACATCTGGGTGTTTCTGTTGACGCATTTGTTTAAAAACAAATGCAGCATAAAATTGTTTGAAAAAGTTTTGCGGTGGTAGGACAAGTATTTTGAAACCTGTGGTTATAATGGATTATATTTTAACTTGGCTAATACCTGCTTGTTTTGTCAGTATTGTTTCCTTAGTTTAACTGACAGGCTGTTTGATTTTTTTTTTTTTTTATTTTTTATTTTTAGGCTGCATTGCGACAAATTACTGATAAAGCTCGGGAATTTGGAGCAGGGCCACTGTTTAATCAGATTCTACCTCTCCTGATGTCACCAACACTTGAAGATCAGGAGCGTCACTTGCTTGTCAAAGTCATCGACAGAATTCTCTACAAACTGGATGACTTGGTCCGACCATATGTACACAAGGTCTGTTGCAGTTCACTATTTCATCTTTGATTGGCTTTTTCTGATCATTGCTGGGAGAATTGTATGGTTTATTTGCATAGCGGAAGACTATGATGCCTTATCTTTTTTTGTTTTTAACATAATCGGCTTACATATTTCTTCTTCAGACAAACTTTAGTCTCTCGTAGCATTATCAAAATGTGGGCTTTGCATTATTAAGACCTGATGTTAAAATGATATATGCACACATGGGGGAGGGAAGGTGATCTTACGCGATCTAGGTAATATCTGTAGGCCAGGTTCTTCAGCTGTAGAAAGAGCATAACAAATTTAATTTTTTTCTGTTCATCATAAAGCTTATATCTATGGAATTAGTTTCATGGAATCTTAATTTTCTTATCAGGGACAGAAATAATACTTAAACTATTTATAAATGGAAATGTTTTTTTCCTCACCTTTTTCAGATCCTCGTCGTCATTGAACCACTGCTGATTGATGAAGACTATTATGCCAGAGTGGAAGGCAGAGAAATTATTTCAAACTTGGCTAAGGTAATAAAGTTGCTTCTTTAATAAGACATGGAGTTAGCTTATATATAGCCACATATAGCTGTTTATAGTCAAGGCAGAAAAATTAACTGTGCTGTTCATAAATACAGTCCATGTGTTCTGTATGTTTTTCTTTCAGGCTGCTGGTTTGGCAACAATGATCTCTACAATGCGGCCTGATATTGACAATATGGATGAATACGTCCGAAATACAACAGCTCGAGCCTTTGCTGTCGTTGCCTCTGCTTTGGGCATTCCTTCTCTGTTACCATTCTTGAAAGCTGTCTGTAAAAGCAAAAAATCCTGGCAGGCTAGGCATACTGGCATCAAGATTGTGCAGCAAATTGCTATTCTTATGGGTTGTGCTATCTTGCCTCATCTCAGGAGCTTGGTTGAAATTATTGAACATGGTAGGTTCTGCCTTCCCTGGCTAAGATTTTCGTCTGTTTTTTTCTTTGTCTTTGGAATTTGTGTTTTATATCTTTGTGCAGCAGAGTGATATTAAGGTCCCTGTTTTGTGTGTTCTTTTGACACAGAAATAATTCAGCTGACTCTGAAAGAGGAATAGTGGTTCAGTTTTCCTGAAAATAAGTTTATCCCTATTTTACTGTCTATGTATTTTTGCTATTTTGAGTTTAAGACATGAGAAGTGGTCCTAAACACTATTGTTTTGCAGGTCTTGTGGATGAGCAGCAGAAAGTTCGTACCATCAGTGCTTTGGCTATTGCTGCTTTGGCTGAGGCAGCTACTCCCTATGGTATTGAGTCATTTGATTCTGTTCTGAAGCCTTTATGGAAGGGTATACGTCAACACAGAGGAAAGGTACGTCTAAAATACTGCCTTGTAGTTCGAACTGAAATGAATATGTATCTTCTGTAACTCACCGGAGATATATTTTTTCATTTAAATAGGGTTTGGCTGCCTTTTTGAAGGCTATTGGTTATCTGATTCCACTTATGGATGCTGAGTATGCGAACTATTACACCAGAGAAGTCATGCTAATTCTTATCAGAGAGTTCCAGTCTCCTGATGAAGAGATGAAAAAAATTGTATTGAAGGTACGTCAGAATTATTCGTTCAGACACTGACAGTGTAAGATACTAAACTAATCAACTCTGAATGCTTAGCATTAGCATTGAATATGTATATTCATCCTTTTCTTTAAAACAAACAAAACCAGAACGCTGCAAACAAACCCTACACAGAATTAAAATTGTTGGCTTTTATTTCCTGCCAGGTGGTAAAGCAATGTTGTGGTACGGATGGTGTTGAAGCAAACTACATTAAAACAGAGATCTTGCCACCGTTTTTCAAACACTTCTGGCAGCACAGAATGGCATTGGACAGAAGAAATTACAGACAGGTATTTTATTTTTTTTAGTTGGAAAATTATTTTTATATAGTAGAACAAAATTCACATGAGGGTGTTCGTTCAGGCTAGATGCTTTATTTTATGTCTTGTATGTCCTGCAAGTGAATTGTGTTTGGAATAGTGGTTTAGAAGGTGCGTAACTTGAAGGTTGATAGGCTTTTGAGAGGCTACCATGCATTTCATTTCTGTGAATATGAATCTATATCAGTTCTAAGGGGGGATAATTCACCACATTTGTTTTTTAAAACATTGGATGATTTCAGAAGCTGAAAACAGTTGTTCATAGTGAGCTTAAATAAAACATCGTCAGTCTTAGGCTGAGCTTAGGACTCCTGTTTTTTCACTAATAGTAGTGTGGCTACAGTAGATATACAGGTGCATCTTTTTTTGTGTAGTGTTACATTTTTACCATTTTCCTAGATAGAACCCGTTTTGAAATTACCATTTGTAACTTTTTTCTGAAAAAAGATTTCCACTGAAATGAAATGGGAAACCAGCGTGATGCTGTTTCTCCTCTTCAGACTAAGGAAATTTATTTTCAAGATTTAGAAAATAGATTTTAACAATGTTTCCTCACTTACCATTTGTATATTTCAGTTGGTCGATACAACAGTGGAGCTGGCAAATAAAGTTGGAGCAGCAGAAATTATTTCTAGAATTGTGGATGATCTGAAAGATGAGGCTGAGCAGTACAGAAAAATGGTCATGGAAACAATTGAGAAGATAATGGGAAATCTGGGTGCAGCAGACATTGATCATAAACTGGAAGAACAACTTATTGATGGTATCTTGTATGCCTTTCAAGAACAGACCACAGAGGTATGGCCAAGGGGTATTTAGTATTTAGTATTTGGTTGACTTCGTTGGAAAGTAGCTCACTGTTAGTTACAGAGAAATGTATGCTTGTAAGTTATTTTTTTAACCCTAGTACAGTGCTCTAATCAGTGAAATCCAGATACTAGATCTAGAATTTTAGCATTTTAATAACAATTTTAGGTGATGGCAAATTTATGAAAACATATTGGTGGTTTTGGTCTAATTTTCTTTTGTTGGTTTTACACCCAGGATTCTGTGATGCTGAATGGTTTTGGCACAGTGGTTAATGCTCTAGGCAAAAGAGTTAAGCCCTACTTGCCACAAATCTGTGGTACAGTTTTATGGCGTTTGAACAACAAATCAGCAAAAGTTCGACAGCAGGCTGCTGACCTGATCTCTCGTACTGCAGTTGTCATGAAGACTTGTCAAGAGGTATTGTATTGACTTGTATCAAATTTGTCAAAGTCTGTCATAGTAATGAGAGGGAGGAAAAATTTAACTTCTAAATCTTTTTACTTGGTTGTAGGAAAAACTGATGGGACATCTGGGTGTTGTGTTGTATGAGTACCTGGGTGAAGAATATCCTGAAGTACTGGGCAGCATACTTGGAGCACTTAAGGCTATTGTGAACGTTATAGGTACGTTTGTGTATTGATTATGTGTCTGTTCAAGAGTGAAATGAAAAGGTAGTGCAAAACTTAACATGCCTCTTTGAATTCAATAGGTATGCACAAGATGACACCACCTATCAAAGATCTGCTGCCACGGCTTACGCCTATTTTGAAGAACAGACATGAGAAAGTACAGGAGAATTGTATTGATCTTGTTGGGCGCATTGCAGACCGGTAAGCCAACTAATGATAAAATTGATCCTCTGTGTAAGCAATTACTGTAGCAAAAGCTCTTGATATTTCTTAAGTTTTATTTTGAAAGTTGTGCATAATGCTTAAGATGAAATATTTAGCAAATGATCTATTGAATGTATTGGAATTACATTATCTGCAACCATTTTGTAAGATGTATGTTGTCCATGTCTTCAGATTTAAAATTTATTATATTGTGTGCATTCTGTGTAAACTGTTGATCAGTGAAGGTCTAATGTTAAGGGATACTTTCTTAAGTAAGTTGCTTAAACAGTGTCCTGTGTTGATAGCGAATGAATAGGTGCTGCAGTTTGAGATTTTATTTTAAAACTTCTAACATCACTGAAGAGGTAACTCACGTTATTCTCTTTCAGAGGTGCAGAGTATGTTTCTGCAAGAGAATGGATGAGAATCTGCTTTGAACTGCTTGAATTATTAAAAGCTCACAAGAAAGCTATTCGAAGAGCCACAGTAAACACTTTTGGTTATATTGCGAAAGCTATTGGGTAAGTTGGTCTAATGCTTTATCCAACTCTGCACGCAATTACCTAACATAGTGATGATTGTGAATTTTACTGTTGAGAAATATTCAAAGTTTTCTACATTTAACATGTCAAATGTGTACACTTTATTTTTACTCCTTTAGTAGGAGAATATAAACACATTCTTTATTAGCGTATGGTGATGCACTTTTAAACTAAATCTGTAGGTTAACAAGGTTAGAGTGTAATTGGGTAGTAAGAGCTGTTTGTCTCCTCAAGTTTTGGTAGTGTGGTACGCATTCAGACCCTCTCTATATTCTTTCATAAACTCTCCTTTAAATACTTAGTCTCTTGTTTTTCCTAAATCGATGCTTCCTTCATTTGCAAAGGATTTTTTGACATGAAGGTGATATTACAAGTCAGCAAATCATAAAATGAAGCACAATTCCCATATTTATGCATAGTCTTAAATGAATGACTAATTGCTGACTTAATCAGATACAGCAAGTTACCAAGCAATACTGTAACTGGGCTTTCCTATGCCCAGTTGCCTATCTCTGACAAAGTCTTATCTGGAATTAATGTGTATAATTGTATACAAGTTTGTAATTGCTCGTGGGATCAGAGTAATAGCAGGGAGGCTATTCCTATCTCCCAGAGTTTGTTTACAAACTAACTTTAGGCAGAACAAAAGCTAAGTCTAGAGAAAGTTTTTTAAAAAAAAAAAAAAAAAAAGTCTTGCAGTCACTTAGGCTGTTTCACAGTTTCATGGTTTATGGTGCTTCCTAGTTATCTTAACTTTTTGAAGAAGGGCTAAGCCTTGTTTTTCCACTGTTTTCTGTTTCAACCTCAACTAACTTACCTACATCCTCACTGAATTTATTGACATGGACATGCATATTATCTCTTCCAGACCTCACGATGTATTGGCTACACTGCTAAATAACTTGAAAGTACAGGAAAGACAGAACAGAGTATGTACTACAGTAGCGATTGCTATTGTAGCTGAAACATGCTCCCCTTTCACAGTGCTGCCTGCACTCATGAATGAATACAGAGTTCCAGAACTGAATGTCCAGAATGGTGTGTTAAAATCTCTTTCTTTCCTGTTTGAATACATTGGAGAGATGGGGAAAGATTACATTTATGCTGTTACACCATTGCTTGAAGATGCTTTGATGGACAGGTGAGTACCCTTCTTTCTATCTATAGTACAGTTAGCCATAGTCATGTGTTAAGTATATAGCTGGAACTTAACAATAGCAAATATGCACGTTGGCCATGTTTGCTTAAAAAAAAAAAAAACCTAAGTGACCAACGTAATTTTGGAACCCATTGTCTGCAAATAATTCAGATTATATACTTCTATTTTTCTAATGCTTTTGAGGATTAAAATGCTACAGGCATCGTAAGTGGGACAGGACTTGCTGTATTCAAACTGCTTTTGATCATTTCTGTTGTTAGTACCTTTGCAGAGTTATAGCACAATAATTCGTCAGAAAACTGTCTTTTTTGAATTAACTGATTTTTGGTTACTGTGCCTCTTAGTGTCAGTAGATGTGGGTTAAAAGCATATATTAGTGCTTTCAAAATAGTGTTAGTGAAAAGAAACACGATGCTTGTCCAATTATGTTGTTTCTAAATATAATTTATTAACAGACCATTGTTTTCTTTCCAGGGATCTTGTACACAGGCAAACAGCCAGTGCTGTGGTACAACACATGTCTCTCGGTGTTTATGGGTTTGGCTGTGAAGATTCTCTTAATCATTTGTTAAATTACGTATGGCCTAATGTGTTTGAAACCTCTCCGCACGTCATTCAGGCAGTGATGGGGGCTCTGGAGGGCCTCAGAGTTGCTATCGGTCCTTGCAGAATGTTGCAGTATTGTTTACAGGTATGTCTTAATGTATGCTGGGATAGCAGAGACAGCAGTTATCAGACAGGCTTCTCTTCAGGAGACAAGAAGTCAGCTGAAGGAGATTTCCAGCAAAGGAAAACAGTCTGGCTTTTCATCTCCTTAAAGTATTCTTTAAACATGGCATCCTGTACTAAGGACTTTGATAATGGAAACATGCAATAAACACAAGTTTTTGTGTAGTGAGATAACAGATTACATTGAGGAACTTGCATAGAAATTGCAGGTAACTTAGAATTGCAGGTAACTTAGAATATAAATTGGCTAAAAAAGCACTCTGACTTGTAAAGTGGAAGCATACAACTTTGAGGACACCAAATAACGATTGGTGAATAAATTAGTAGTGCAAAAGGTTATGACAAAAAGTAACAAGTGAGATTAATAAAGAGAGGATAGGATTGATATTAAATCAACATTATTTGTTGTTAGGCAAGGAAAACGGTAAGTCATTTAAAACTGTTTAAATGCAGAGCACTAGAAAACAGTGCCTGGATCAGAATTTATAACATTACATCAGTGCTAGGCAGTGCAGCTTCTGTAAATGCGTATGTAGAAGTAGAATCTGAAGGCTCCTTTTCTATGTATTTGTGTGTAACAGTTCTTGCTGCAATGGCTGTAGAATTTGAAGACATAAGAGGTGAGAAGCAAGGATGAATGTAGTGCAGATCAGTGTAGAGATTTTGTGACTACATTTTATTAATTTGTAGATACGGAATTTCACTGTTTTTTTTCAAGTGGGGGCCTCACGCAAAGATACTGACATTAGTAGGAAGGTGAAAGTTAAATAAGTCTCTTGAACACTTTTTTGCTAATTTTATTTGTATTTTCTTATTTTATAGAACTTTCTTTCTGGTGTTTTTACATTCTGCTCATTTTTTAAGTTAAATAATCATTTATCCTCTGTATTTCTATCTAGTCCTCTCTACACGCTTAAATTAGAATTAATGGAGCCAAAAATAATACTCAGTTCCAAACAAATACACTGCAGCAGACTTTATTTTTATTTTTATATTTTTTGTAAATAACAATACTAAACTAGAAATACACCTAGTGGAATTTCTTTCTGCAGAAAAAAAGAGAAGAAAATCTGTCTCAAAATAATTTCTTACTACTTGGTAGTTCATATAGTCACAAAATTGGGAATGATACGTATATTGTACCTTCTTTGTTATAAGTGATGTTAATTATTATCAGTGTTTTTCAAGTGCTTATTGCATAAAACTTAGTTAAATTCAATAACAGATATTTAGAACTTAAGATTTTAACAAGTTTTGTTCTGTTTTGTTTTGTAGGGTTTGTTTCACCCTGCCCGGAAAGTCAGAGATGTCTATTGGAAGATATATAATTCCATCTATATTGGCTCACAGGATGCTCTGATAGCACATTATCCGAGAATCTATAACGACGAAAAGAACACCTATATTCGTTATGAGCTTGACTACATCTTATAATCTTCTTGTTCTGTTGTTTGTGTTTAATGCACAGCTGTTCTTCACTTAAATGCTTCAGATTTGATGATGTAAAATTTTAAAATATTGGAGATCAGTATAGAGCTGGTCAGAGGCAGAGCTAGGAATCCAGTAGCATGATTTTTTAAATATGTCTTTGTTTTTTGATGTTAAACAGTTAAAGCCAGTAGTGACCAAGAAAACAGTGATTACAATGTACTGGAGGGATTTCATTTTGGATTCATCTTTATGAAGATTTAGATTTCATTCCTTGTGTTTAAAGGCGATGTTTATTTGAGAAATAAACATTTGTGTATAAAAACTAATTTGTGTGTGGTTTTTGGACAGAGGGACTTGTAAAACGAGTCTCTGGATTTAAGTATTTGTTCATGTAATAAATAGGTGGCATAAAACATTTTAACCCTTTTTTGTCATTCCCTAGCTTTTGAATAAATAAGAAAAATATACAAACTGTAGTTAATGTGTGTATCTTTGTCATGCAATAATGCAGCTGTACTCTGGCAGACAGTTGCAGTAGTGGCAGTTTATTTTCATGGAAAAAGTAACGTTTAATTGCTTGTTGTTGTTGCTTCATCTGCAGTATCCTGGTTGTAGGGTTGATTAGCTTATTGCCATTTTGAGAAATTAAGCAGTTTATTAGTAATTGCTGTGTGTGAATCAACTGCATGACTTAGGTGTATTGATCACATCTAGCATGTCTTCTAGCTGTATAAAATGCCAAGTAATATTTGTAGGCCATGCTATAATCCTATAAAGAGTTAGGAAAGTAACATCCCCAGCACCTGAGGTGAAGCAATTTCTAAGTGTGCGTGACACAGGGAATGCTGATCTTGTCAGTTTGAGATAAGAAAAGTATTTTATTTCATTTGCTCTTTTCCTTTTCTCCTGTGCATGTACTCAAGAGAAAGGGCATCTTGGTATTTGACAGTATGCTACATAAAGCACAAGTTTAAATCTATCTGGTAGTATTATACAGTATCACATGTTTGTAAGAAAACAAAAGGTAGTATTTGTATATCAGGCATGTTCTGCTTGTCTATTACTCAAGGTAGGTGATGAATTCCATCTCACCAAGTTCAGTGCTATGTTGTTAGCTGACTTTGCTGTTTTACATAAATGTGATATTCTTTATCTGTTCAGCATATAAGAAAATTCCACATTATCCCTCAAGGCCTAAGGTTTTGTTAGGGGGTTGGGGCACTGCAACAACAGCCTGGGGCCTTGTTTATGAAGGTACTGATTTGTTAGGAACTGAAAAATGTGCTTTTTTTTTTTTTTCCTCATCCCTCTAGTAGTGTGCTTTATTCTAAAATTTATTAGGTGAAAACAGCGGGAACTTCATAGCTGAACTGTTCCCTGGGACAGAGTAACACATGCATTCCAGTCTTTCTAGTGCTGCTATCTCACTTAATGTTATTTGTTTTATAGATGGTCTGCCATCTTCACTTCAGTAGTTCTGCAGGATAGGACAGGAGAGGGTAAGTGCCAGTGGAGAGCGTGGAGGGTGGAAACAAAACACTTTTTTGAGAGGCTAGTCAAAATAGAGCTCTGATACAGGCAGGATAGGATGATGACTCATAACTTCTAGTTGTGTATCAGTAAAATAGTTATTTTTAAACGAGTCAAATAGTAAAATTTTCTAGTAGGATAGAGAGGAGTAACTTCAGCTTTTTGTATCTTTCAAGCTCTTTACTGTGACTCTCAAAAGTCTTTTCATAAATCTTTTGAGGAAGATACAAATTGTTTTGCTTCTTTCCTGATAAAGAGGAAAAAAGGAAGGAAATCTGTCTGCTGAAACAGCTGTACACAAAGTTGTCGTTTCTTTGCTTTTTTATTGTTTGTTTGTTTGCATCCCTAGCATCTGGTATGAGACCTAGTTTGAAACAGCGATATTGAAGTGCAATTCTTTATATGCAGCATCATCAGTAGTCCTGCATCAGAACTCTTACCTAAAAAGACCATCTCCATTTTTGGACAAAATACCTTAGGCTAAGTGAATAAAAGATGTACTTCTGCTGGTTTGCAGAAATGGGAGACTTGCCATGGCTTGGCAAGTGAAGAGTTTACATTGCTGCAGAATTACTGTGTGATGCTTGGGAAGTACAGGTACAGGCTTGAAATCTGAATGTCCAAAGTGTCTCATCTTCCTTATTTAGATTTCTTTATAAAGGGAACCAGGTGTTCCTTCCCAGCTCACCCCACACAAACTTCAGGATTTACTTACAGTTCCTAACTTTCTCAGGAAATTGCAGAATAAACTCTATGGACAAAAGCCTCACTGGTGACAGCCCTGATTCTTCTGAACAAGTTCATCCAGTATGCTGAAGAGTGTGGAAGGACCTATAAGAAAAAAGGTATGTGATTTTTTTTTTATTTTTTTATTTTTTAAGGTAAATCACAATGATGTGTTTGCGACGGGGCAGTGAATTAAGAGAGCAGATCATAAGGCGTACTGCAATGAGCAATACAGCCTTGGGCTTTTCCTAGTTTAAAGTATTTGATTTTATAACTGAATGTGGTTCTTGGTTGTAATTAACTAGTTTGTTTATTTGTCCTTTTTTAATATAAAAAGGGTGCAATGTTTGTATATACCTACCTTTCCTTACAGTCTAAAATTCTGCACCAAAATATGTCCCTTTACAACCTGAGCTGATGAGGCCAAAATTTGCAAGTGCTAGCAGTTATTCTTAAGGTACGGTAGTCTTAAAGATCAGGAGAGGTTTTTCTGTCTGTTTTGTCTGAGCTACTTTCTGCAAGGAGCAAAAGATAATGATGTAATGTTTCTTGGACTTTATATTCACTTGAAGTTAGATCCTCTTGCTTCTATACCTCTGTCTCTTCTGATACAATTTCACACATATACACCCCCTTCACTCCTACTACTGTTCTGATTCAGTTGTACCTGCTTTGCTTACACCTCATTTTTCCGTGGCATCTGTTCTGCACCTCCTCCTGTGTCTGTATCAGACTTCTTTCTCCCCTGCATGTCTTGGTGGAGCAGCTGCAGTGGCAACGAGGACACTATAGAGAGATTTTCCTGGTCTCTGTTTGTACTTGCAACTGCAGCAGGTCCTGGGTATATGAATAATCAGTTGCTGCTGGAAAATTCTGCCTTTGCTCCTCTTCCTCAGGCTGGGGTGCGCCAAGTACAAGGGAGTCTCAAAGAATATAGCTGCCAAACTCTTAAATTGTTTGGGAAAATACCGGGAAGTAGTATGGCACTGGAAGTGCCTGTATATCTATACTGGCAAGATAGATGCTGATCTTCCTTGCCCAGCCTGAGCTACATGAGCTGCTCTTCTGCCAAGTAAAGTGGAGATGGAGCCTGTTCAGTGTCTTTTTACGCTGAATTTCTTTATCCCATAGTAGAGTCACTGTAGGAGTCAGACAGAGTTTGCTTTTCCAGGTAGAGCAAGATGTCAAGTTGTTCCTGTCAAGACAAGGAAAAAGCATATCAGAAGGTTACAGAAATGCTGATTTTTCTGTGATACTGTTTCGTGTGTACCAACCAGAGGGAACACTGGAAAACTTACTCTGAAGCACAGCAGAACCTCAAGCCCGGGTTCCTGCTCAAGGCCAAGTTGAGGATTTTAGGTTAGTAAGTAAAGACTTGCAAATAATCCTGAAACACATTGGCAATTGTTACAGACATAAGGTAAATTCTAATTTACCTTTTTTCAGAGGCCCTGATATTAGCTTAAAGAGGTGGTATTTTCAGAAGAACAGAAATTTAATGCCCAGCATAAGGTGTTTTTTGGCAGAATTTCAAAGAATTCTGCAGCAAAATGTAAATGTGACAATTTTTTAAGTAAAATTGTATGTAAAAATCCTTAAAAACTAGCAAAACAGATTCCACTGGTTTGTTCTTATCGATGAACGGAATTCTGCTCTCTGAAAAATGGTTCATTATGAAGTAGCTTCTAACATGTTAAGAAAAGGTAGAGCTTGGTATGGTTGTAATAAACAGAGTGGTCTTAAATGCTAGGAAACATTAAGAATGTCTGTTATCACTGTGGCCTACTAGCTTAACAGATAAACCAAAGCAAACTGTTCTCTTAATTTTACATCCATGTGGCTCCTAGAGATTACATGGTACAAGTTTTTTTTTTTTTTTCTTGGCTACTTTTCATAAGTTTGTCTTTTAAAGGCCACTTTCTTAAACCTTTTGGTGCAATGACTTGTGAAATCAAATTTCAAACCATGTTGCATCACACTGGTTATTCTCTTACCCATTTTTCTCTAGGCTAAGCAACATATTTTCTCTTTATTTAAGCTGCTGTAATGAATACAGTCTAC
Source organism: Anseranas semipalmata (assembly GCA_013399115.1). NCBI lineage: Eukaryota > Metazoa > Chordata > Aves > Anseriformes > Anseranatidae > Anseranas > Anseranas semipalmata. The sequence goes on along the minus strand of VXAA01004975.1, from coordinate 836,265 downwards.
TAATAGACTGAGGTGCAATGGGGAACAGCTTTCAAATTTGTGGTTCTTCACTAAATGTGGGAAGTGTTGATATATGAGTAAAGTGATTGTCTCCTACTTAATGTACATCTGTGAACCAACTGTAGAAACTGTCTTTGCCATTTGAATAAAAAAGGGAGAGGTAAATATGGCACACTGTGATCCAAAGTGTAAATCTGTACCTCGGTATGACACTGCATGCTGGAGAGCCTTGAGTCTCACCAGTAGTTGCTGGAAGATTTCTGCTGCTGACTTTCCCTCTGGCCCATGTGGTTTAAACTGCAGCCTTCCCCACACTCGCCTGCCAGTTGTACCCCTTGAAACCGGTGTGGGCTAATCGAAGTCTTGTTAAGACGTCCCGGAAACCTGGTTAAGGGATCCAGCATACCCTTGGGTGTGAGGAGTGCCTCTTCCTTATCCAGTTATGCTTAGTTCACTCCTAACTCAAGCCCCAGACTGAGTGTTCTGGAAGTTAGGAATAAGTTGTTTTAATTTGCAAACAACACAGCAACAAATGTTTTACAAATTGTGAATGAATGAGAGAGTAAATGAATTAATGACACTAGATCTGCTTATCCCGAGACTGTATCTGATGGGTCTCTCAAGTCAGCTATGTGTCCCTTATTGATAGTGATCATCAGGGTTTCAGGTTTTCTGAAACCTTGCTTTCCTGATGGGGATTTTTTTGTTTTTAATATCTTCTACAAGGTCTACATCAGTTTGTTCATTCACTCTGAATCTCCTGTTCCTTACATAAGTAGGAGGTGGTTTGGTCACCTTAATATTTAAGTGTATCCTTTCCACTGATGGATAAATATTTCTTTGCTTTACTAGCAATCATCTTGTGCACTGAGCTGGCTAATCAGCTTTGATTCAGTGAGCTGTACAAGTTCCTCTCTCCCTCCATTTCCTCTGAGTACTTGCATTTCTCACTGAAGAATGCCATCTTTCACTAGTCCTTATGCTCTATACCAGGTTTTCTTTTTTGTGTGTGTGTTAAAACCGTACATGCTACAAGCCTTTGAATAGGCTTGCTGTAGTTCATTACTGGCTTTTGATTGAGACCAGATGTGATGGCTGTTAACTGCCTTAGGGTGACAAGGGTCTGAGGTGACTTATTCCCAGCCTCTTCTTAGGTAACCTTAAAAACAGTGACCTTCAATCCTTGTCTGTCATCCAAAACAGTAGAACAGAACAGTGTTCTGATACAGGGATTTTGCTTTGAAAATCAGATGTTTTTTGTCTCTAAGTCTCCAAGGATCTGTGGATCTTGAGCCCAGCTGATAAAAGGAATAGAACTGGCCATTTATTATTTTAGCTAATAAAAGAGGATATTGTATATTAGCTTTTTCACATTCCAAGGCACTAGCAGCAGAATGAAGGTTAAAGGCGCCTGATATTCACAATTAAAGAATGGAGTCTTTGTTTTTAGCACAGTATGCAGCTGAGGCAGAAGGAATAGGCCAGGAAATGAAAACCAGGTGGCTTGGGTTTGAATTTTTAAGACCAAAGAAATGACCTTCAAAAAAGGATATTTCCTCATTTAATAAAAACAAGTTAACTATATACAAATACATTTAATTATTCTGCACATTTGTTTGCAGATGTCTGTACATGTATCTTGTATTTCCACAGAAAAAACATAGTGATCAACAGATTTGTCTTAAACCCTGCAGAAACAGAGATTTCTGTAACACTAGGTTCTTAGTTAAGTTTGACAAGAATGGAAGGTACGTAATATCCAGTGAGAAAAGGCAGAAATTTTTGGCTCACTCCGGTATATATTAGGCATTCAGCTGCATATTTGTATTTCTGCTAAAGATCACCCTAATAATACTACTGTTACATGAGACTACCAATCTTGTGTCAGAACCTTAAAAAAAAAAAAAAAAAAAAGATTCTGACATTTAAAAAATGAAAGCGAAACCAAGTACATAACTGTTTCATATTCTTTTCTGTTTATTATGGTATCTATTGTAGAAGATGTAACCATGATAACTTTTAACTTAAGGCAACTGTAAAATAAAATGACAATTTAACATTTAACACAGTTACCATTTTTTCAGGTACAGTTTTCACTTAAAGCTTAGCAAACTGGAGACAAAACACTGTACAAATCAGCTTATTTTTGTTCTCTTGAAAATGTTGAATACACCCTTACAGAGACCAGCCATAAGGTCACGATTACTGACACAGTGGAACAGTTGAAATTGCCATTAAGGCGGCACAAAACTCTATACTGCAGCTGTTGTCTCCTGCAGCAACAGGCTATGTCATAGGCTTTGCTGTTTGTCCAGATGATGCTTGAGAAGTGTATTGGACCTGGGGTGTAAAGCTACTTCTCCAGCTGTCTGCTGTCTGCAGCGCAGGCCCTGTTGTTGCTTACTTTCCTGCAGCAGTGGTTCGTATGCTGTGACTCAAGAAGCACTTTGAGGTGGTCTCCGAGGAGCTGCTCTTGCAGCATTCTCCTCCTGGAAACTGGGCTTCCTGCTTAGAATCTAAATTAAGGTTAGAGGTGCTTGCTGATGTGCTCTTTTTTTTGGCCTGTTCGAGCTAACGCATTGTTAAACATGTTCTACAACTTGTTGGTGTTAAGGCAAAGTGTACATTTTTTTCTCCAAGTGCTTGGTGCAAAGCCTCCTTTATTTTAATTAGGTAGCACATTTCCAAAAACGTTTTTCTTGTCTGCACATATACACTGCTTTGGGAAGTTGTTTGAAATTTGCTACCGCTAGCACACATGGCATGATAGGCCTAGGACAGCAGCTGACCAAGACTCGTACAAGAAACTCTACCTGATTTTTTGCTATGCTCTTTGACTCTAATCCGGTATTTCTATTGAAGATGCCAGTAATTATTTTTTGGCCTGCTAAGCTTCACGAACAAGTCTCTTTTACCACATTGCTTCCCTACTATTCATCACCACCCTAAGTCTGTTGTGATTTTGTTGTTTTGTGTGTAGGATTTTTAGTGGAATGTTCGTGCAACATTTACAGGAGCAAAAATGTTTAATTACTGAATGTCATATGCATATATGCATATAATTTACTCACTATTTGTAGGAAGCTGCAGTTAGTAATTGCATAAGCCATCACATGGTTTGTATATAAAGATTGTTCTCTGAATTACTGTCTGGAGGTTGGAGAATAACTTCCCAATATTCATATGCTTACCTTTAATTGCCCATGTGCAAATAAAAAGTGCATATATGCACCTGGGTACAGCTTGCTTTTACTGCCAGTTACAGTTTCTTTCTATGTAACTTTGTGTTGAGGTAGCTCTTGGGTGTTTTAGCCATCAGGGACAGACAGGCCTGCAGTACAAACTTTGGAGTTATTACACTTTCATATGTGGTTATTCTCCAGGTGCTAGAGATGCAAATCTGCTGCTCGTGACAGCTTGTCAGCTGCCAGCTCTACATCCTTCATGATGATTTAATGACGTGTTACATAGTTGTCCACCCTTCAAAAATCTTATTTTTCATGTTTGTCTCTTTCCTAGGACTGGAATTCTTAATTTCATTCTCTGCCCAACAGTAAATACATGTAACTTGCTCTGTGGATCTGTGTAGTCACAGTAATATGGGATATGCAGTGGAAAAAAAACAAACACAATCAACCACCACCACACTTTCATCCTAGCATTTATCACTAGTTGCTTGGATTGCATCTATTTTGGGTTATTTTTGATCACCTTCCGAGCAAGGACTATAAGGCTTACTTCTGTGTCAGAGAAGAGTCCTCCAGGAAGGGTCTGTGCAGGCACTGCAGTGAGGGATGCCTATGTGATACAGATACCGACACGTGGGAGGTGTGTTGAGACTGACTGTGCAGTTCAGCTATCAAAGAACTTCCTGACACATCTGTTAAAGGTTTTACCTCTTTCCTCGCTTCCTTTGGATTTCTTGGGGTCTCCTTGTTACCTACCTCTGAAGGTTTGCTGCTACAGATTGTAGTTTTTCCACCATAGGAATTAACATGCATCTGGCAGGAATACTGTTACCATTGTTTCTTGCTTGCACATCATTTCCCTGTAAATACATGTGGTCCTTTTATTTATCCTCCCCTGTTTCAGCAATGTGTTCTCTTTCCACCGATAAAAGCTGAAAGCCATAGACCCTTTTCCATTCCTCTTTTAACACTCCAGCTGACAAGCAATTATTTTTAACTTTTTATTTCACACTTTTTTATCTGTTGAATTTTTATATTATTTTACTGTCATGGTTCTCCTCTCAAACTGGATCCTTTTCTTATTTTTCTTATACTGGATCCATTTTATATGGCTTAAATAAAAAACAAAACTCCAGGTACCCTAATCAAGAAAGTAGTCGCGGACTTTGCTTAAAGTACCCACTACCAGTATGCTTACATCGTGCTATCTTGTTTACCCCAGGATATATTTCCTGAGGATGAGGAGTTAAGGTCTGTGCTCTTGGTACAGTGTTATGTAGAGTTAAGGGTCTTAAGCAAACAGCTTTACTTTCCTGTTTTAATTTAGGGTTAAAACATGGAACAGCCTAGCACACCTTGTGTGTTGTCCTATTGAAAGCTGTTTGGTGTACGTGCTTCAAATCGGACAAGTCCAGGTGTAGACAGAGCAGTGCCTAGTTACTGAAGCAAGGTGGTGGATTCTTCGACTTCTGGTTCTGCCAAAAGGTTTGCTCTGACTCCGTTGCTAAACTTTTTTGTAAAGCAAATTGTGACATTTAGTATCAGTTCAGAGGAGCCAGTCTGAAGGGGGGAGTTAAGGGAATCTTACAGTAAATTATAGGGCAGTTGTTACCTTCATCCAAGAGTTGCTGTCACAGCAGAAGAGGCACTGAATAAAGCATTCATCTCAGAAGAGAAGAGGAAAAAATATTTGGCATGCAAATTATTAATTTTATCTGTTCTCTTGCGCTTTATCTGTGTTTACATTTTATGCAAGTTACTTTGGGAAGTTCCCTTTTCATTTTAACTATCTTGTATCCCTGGAAGTTGATGCTTTTAACGCAAGTTTCTACCAGGATGTATCTGTGGGAAGACAGCACTTACCATGGGGAAACAATGAGTTTTGTGCTAGTTTTAGGGCCTGCAGGAACAAGTGCCAGAATCTGATCCCTGAGCAGACCAGCAGATGTAGGTCTGCAAGCCATGAATGAGCTGGTACATCCCGTGAGAGTGGCTGGAGGCCACCTAGCTCCCTGGCTCGAGCACCTAGGCTATGTGCAGCAAGGGAGTGCTGTGCCAGCAGTGCTTGCAATCCCCTCCTCTTCCTTCTTCCCGTGATAGTGAAGCTGATCAGTCTGTTTTATTCTCCTTATTATTCAAGTAGTCTAAGAGAGATTTCAGTTTAGTAGCTGTTGAAAATGTAAACGTTTGTGTCTAGGGGAAATGATTGCAAGGTGGATTTGCAGTGTGGATTCCTCCCTGCAGTCTGCCCACAGGAAGACATCCGAGAGCCCAGCTGGTGCTGTTTGGTATGGCAGAACATGGCTTCGGCCATCCTTCAGGACGCAAGTCCTTTCCAGGGCTTCTCCGTGTCTCACTGCTAGGATAAGAAGGCTTCTTAGTGTTTCTTACTACATATCAGCTAACCCGAGTTGCTGGAGTGAACGTGGGCCATCTGTCCTGATACAGGAGAGTACAGCCTGCTGTCAGCTATCTTAAGCTGTAAGCAAATCAGCAGTGTGACATGGAGGACTCGGGTAAGGAGTGTCACACTGAACTGCAGACCATTGTGATTAAAACCAGTCTGTCCTACTTGGCATACTGGTTCAAGATGTTGCTGCTTAGCGGGGAGCATTCTAGTAATACAGGCGTAGCTTTTCCTGCCTCTCTGGCGGTGCCCTCCTCCCCCCTTCCACGCAAGTCAGTTTGAATCCATAACAAACCATTTGGAAAATTACAGTTTCCTCTACAGCCAACACAGAAAGTCACAGCATTGCTGAAATGCTGTGCTGAAACATGTTGTTTCCTGCACTAAAGGAACTGCAAAACCTGCCAGGAAGTGCGGTGTGATAGGGGTGAGATTTGTGATGTTCTTTATTAAAAATATTAGCTACTTGTGCTGTGGCTGGACAGCAGGGTGAAGATATAGATGATTAATAATGATTAAATCATCAGTACTAGTATACAAGCACAAAATTGTTTTTATTGTGAAGTAAAGGAACAACAACAAAAATATATAGTCATACATTCACACTGGTTTCTTCTGGGAGATCACCGAGTTCACACCTTGCCATTTCCCAAAGATAAAGGTTTGGCATTTCTGAACTGCATCATTCAGCTCCCATATCTGAACACTGGCTGCTTCGTGGTGCTGTTTTTATACCATAATGGTGTGTTTTCAATTCTCACTGTGCTCTAGGATTTAGGGAATTAGATGGGAGCAAGGCAGCTGTAACATCAGCTTAGAAGCCCCAGTGTTTCTGACCCGCTTTATTCTTGTAGCTGTATCTGTGATTATGTCTGGAGATGTTAATAGTGACATTATCTGGAACACAGCCATTGACCCAATCTTCTGATCTTGCAAGAGGATCAGGGGAGACATCTGCACTCATGCAGAATCTTACAGATGTCCTTGAGGCGCCATGCAAGTGCAGGGCCCGTTTACATGGGCTGAATCTGTATATTTTTATCTTGGAACCAGGCACGTGTGCCGTGCATTGGTTATTCCATCCTTTGCTGTGTCAAAATATTGTGCAAAGTGTATGGGTAATAGTATACAATGCCAAAAGAACTTTAACTGTTTTGCTCTGTGTACTGAAAGGATACTTAGCATTTTTTTTAACCATATAGCAAATAGTCACTTTGAGCTCGAAAAGAATTCTGCAGTGGAAGACAAATCCATGTAAAAGGGATGTGACTGAACTGCAGCAGAGTTACTCAGTCCTGGGATCCTGACTTTCCTTCCAGATACCTTGTTCCAACTCACATAAATAGAGGGCAGGCCCCTCATTTCTCAGAAAGGAAAGTTGGGTTTAGTTGGCAACGCTTCATATTTTAGTCTGTTGGATCTTTTTCATTGTTTATTGAGGACTCTAAGCAGTTCTTACCCACAAAGGCTGAGTTTTGATAAAGAATGTCTAAGATGAACTGATGTTGATGCTGTTTTTGTAGGACAGAGCAAGGTTGTGTGCTCTCCAAAAAGCCACTACAAATAAAACCAGTCACCCACAGGATCTTCCTATTTGTGACACTTTCTGCCTGGGCTTCACCGGTGTCAGTACGTGCTGTGGACTTTCCTAGGATGCATTCTGCAGGCAGTGTGGCCATCAGGCAGATCATAATTTCACCACCATTATTGCAGTTAAGGAGGGATTCTTGCCTCTAGTGCATTTCTCTCCAGTCTCAGTATGGCTTTAAGATACACTCCTGAGCTAAAGAAATTCATTTTTTTTTCCCTCCCAGGAACACAGTAAGCCCCTGTCAAAGCAATCAATTGTTTATTCTGGTGAATGTACATAATTATTGAAAACAGAGCAACCCCTTGCAGAAATTGAACTTGCATCAAAATCTTACAAAATTCTCCTTCCATTACCTTGTTTGGAAATGAAAAGGGGCTTGGGTAGAGAATGCTTTGTTTTCTTTTTCTTCGGAAACATCCTTATTTGGCATCTGTAAAGCATTTACATTCCCTAGTTCTGGATCAAAGTCCTTTCATGGCTCATGTTACTTATTTCCTTCTTTAACTGAAGCACAGAAAGAAAAATGGATTTTTCCTCCCTCAGGCTTACAGTATAAACCACTGTAAAAAATCAAATCCTGCTTTTTAGCAAGGAAGTAGAAAGAATGAAGAATAAAACATCTCACAATGTATAATCTACAGAACCATCAACACATGTGCTTCCAGAACAAGTGCTGTTGGTAAACACAAGTTTCTATAGCATGTGAAGTAAAATTTAGTAAACCAAAGGTAACGGTGCTGCTGGATGTCTGTTGTTCCTTGTGTTCCAAAGGTCTGTGCTCTTTGGGGGGAACTTTGTCCTCTTCAGCCTGTGTTGTGGCTAGTACAGTTAGCCCAGTATTGGGATACAAAATGCAGTTGGGCCAGGCTACTAGCAGTGTTAGAAGCAAAATACTGTTTTGTCTTATTGTCTGAGTGGCAGGATGGAATCTGGGTACGGCAGAATTACTTTTTGATAGAAGGAAAACTCCTGTGAGTCAGCTGTGACACACCATCTCATTTTAAATTTGCAGGAGGGTTTAGACAGTTTTGTTTCTGAATGCAGAACAAACTCTTTCCAAGTCTGCCCCTTCCGTTGATTCTGTGCCCTGAGGAGCTTGGTGTTTCTGCTTGTTTTCAGTACTGTGGTGGCTATTCCTCTAGATTTTTGCCTTGCACATGTAGACACGTGGTGCTGAGCCCAGTCAGCCCCTTCTAGTCTGCAGACAAACTTCTAGGCTATGGCCTATGACCTCGAGTACTGGCTGGCTGCTGTTTCCAAGTATTGCTACAGCAAAAGAATATATAATAGCTGCTTCTGATTTATCTTGCAGGAAGAACTTGAACATTGGTCAGTTTTAGCGGGGCCTATGACTAACTAGCTTGAGGTAAGCCCGTACCATAACACGTGTACCCTTTGTTGTCCCCCTCCAGCTTTGTTCTCTTGAGAACAGATTGTAAATTCTCATCTGTATTTCAGTATATTCAGATATTTTAATTGGTTTACTTCACAGACATTCATTCTGCAAGTTTCTAGTGTAGTGTTGCCTTTCCATAAGGGGACATACAGTACTGCATAGCAGTTTTTATATTTAATCATAAAGCAACATGGACTACAATCTGGTAGGCTGATTTATGTTTTCATTAGCTTTCATCCTGCAGATCTGAACATAATCCAGACTTCCAGCCTTCCTCCAAAAATAACGTTACTTACACCCACTGTCACATCATTCTCCCCCCAGAGTTCTTGGCCACATAACTTCTCTGATGGAAGGGAAAAACCCTTCCTTTGGATTATGAGCTAAAGCCTGACATTAAAGAGAAAACTACCACAGTGCCGTTCCCTTCTTGGTGGCAACTTCATGTTAGTCACTGTGTGTTTCCACACCCCTTCAAAGTAAATGCAACTCCAGGGAGAGGATTTCTTGCTTTGTGTGACCTGAAAAATGAAGTGTAATGCTGGCTTTTGGGCTCAGAGAAGAATCTTGTTGAGTTTTGGAAAGGGGTTTTGGTAGCAGAACAGTCCCAAATTCTGCCTGGATCTTAGATGTGGTGTTGGACTCCCTAGGTCCTGGCAGAGACTCAGGCATAGTCCCCATCTTCCTCTCTGCACACTGAGGATGGTTTGATGTGGATTCCTACCTATTTTAGCTTGTGCAATACTCCCTACTTCCAATACTGTGACCTTGGACCTTGGACAACTGACCTGGTTGTTTCTTTCCAAAATTAATTCTTAGCCGATAGATTTCAACATTGTTGGAATGTGTCCATTGGTGGTGTCCCAGTGGCTGTATCTAGTACTAGACAGAAGTGAAGATTATGCAGGTACTGAGAGGCAAAAAGATCAAAGGCAGGAAATCTTCCTACATTAAGATAATAATAATGTTCTGATGCAACTGAGATTAAAACTTAGTATTTATGCAACACTGTGTTGTGTTAATGCAACGCTTCAATGAATTCGATCTTGAGGAGGGAAGTAAAGAAGACTTCAAAGCTATGGATTACAAATAATTAATTGCTGCAGGTTATTTAGGTGAAATGAGTGTATAAAGGGAGATTGGTGTGGTGTTTTTAATTGACCAGGAGTGTCCATTTAGCTATCAATGATCTCCTTCTAATGAGTATGACTCATTAGCTAAACACTACTTGTACAACTACCTGATGCTACCCTAAAAAGGGGCATACAGGATGTTTCAGTGTGACTGGAATCCTGCACCATGGAGACCATCAGTGCTGAGTTCTTGAAAGGTTAGGCATACCTTAAAGTGTAAGTCAGGGGAAAATAAGGATTTAGATTAAAAAAAGAATACTTCAAAGCTGATGAGTCACTTCAAACAATGAGTGCTGGAAGATACTGCTTTTCAAGTCCAAAGATTGTTGTCCTCAATTGGAAGGAAAGATTTGAACATTTTAAACTCATACATTGTTACCTTACGCACGAAGAAGCCCTAAAAATGCTTTTATGTTTTTTTATTCTTCTCTTCATGTTTCCCCTAGAAGATTAATGACACAGGAGATTTAAGATCTTGCTGACAACCATAGATGGAATAGGGCTGAGAAGAGAAAATTTAAATACTGAACTTCCTTCTCGCTAACTTAGTTTTGCTCACTTTTTTTTTCCCCGTCATCTCTTTCTTCTCTTTTAACTCCAGTACCTTAGCACCAGTTGGTATATAGTGTCTGTTTTGGTAAAAGTCCAGACCAGCAGTTCTGCAGAGCGTGGTGAAGTGTCCAATGGTGGTTTTTTTTTTTTCTTCCCCCTTTTCTGATGGCAAACTTCAAGCAGAATCAAGGAACTTGGTATTTCACAGGACAGAAGGACAGGAGATAGAGCTTAAACCTCTAGCTCAAATAAAAATTACCCAAATCTCTCTTGCGTATGAAATACAAGGTAGCAAGAAGCCTTTTTCTCCCCCTTGTCCTATCCTCATTGCATGGTGTGAAACCTTGTCTAAAGCCCTTGAAAGTCAATGTGTCTTTCTGCTGACTTAACTGGTTTCTAGAAGAAGCACTGACCTATGTGACAGATTCTTTTCAGGGATGATAAAGATAGATCTGTATTTGCATTGGCCACTAACACACCTCTTTAAGATCTGGGGTGAACCTAATGCTTCCACTCAGTGAAATCCTTTTTTGCAGAGATGTATTTCTAGACTGGTGAGACCAGAAAGGAGCTGCCCAGCTGTCTTTTTGTCACTTGCCTTAATTTTTCACCTGTTTTCAATACCTATAGTAGTAGTCACATGGACATCTGCAAGAGAGGTACTTGCTAAGACAAATGGTATGAACACATTAATATATGGGGGAGTGTTTAGTCCTTTTTGGTTAAGGTGGCAGAAGGCTGCAATAGTTATGAGTTCAGCTTCAAATTCATCGTTTCCAATTGTATCATATGGTTAAGCCTCTCTGTGCATTAACTGCATGGCTGTAGATGTATAATTAAGAAGTATTTGAAATGGGAGGAGGTCTGTGTCTGGGTAAGAGGAGGTGCTGCTAAGGTCTCCTCCCCTCTCTGCCTGTATCTGTGCATTGATTCATTTTGTTTGATTTTTATTTTTTTTTTCCTGTGTAAATACTGAACGAGTAGATCTAGGAGGAAAAATAATGAGAAAAAGAATCTCTCTTGGGAGGTGGAGGGGGAATAAAATAAACTTTGCCTTGGGAAAGTAAATTGTACGAAAGCAAAAGGGAGAAGACTGAGAAGAACAGGCAGCTTGGAGCATCTCCTGAGGTGACTGCCTCCCCTCCACAATCACCCCCATGTGCTGTAGCAGTGCAGGAAGGGAAGATGGTGACAGCAATATTTAGTTACCATCTCTGGTGTTTCACTTGCCCACTCTCCTGCTGTAGCTTCTTTCCTTTTTACTGAACAGAAGTGTTTGCATTTCCATTTCAAATCCACAGCTCTATGTTTTTGCTTGTCGCTACCCCTGCAATCTTTTAATGACGCTTATACGTCACTCTAACCTGACTCCCACAGTAGAGAGGAAGAAAGCACAGTAGGATGTATATGTGCTGCTGCTAGAGGTAGAGACGAGAGATATGTTAGATATCTGAAGTCATTGGAAATGGTTAGGGATAAATGTCTCTTCTGCCATCAGTCCTGTCTTTCATTTATGCTCAACAGTGGCCAATAAACACTGCTAAGGGATATATTGAGTGTATTTCCTTTAGCTTTCTTCACGAGGTAGGTGCCAAACACATCTAGGAGCAATTGCACCCTCCATCTGTGAGTGATCATCCTGCTTAAATACAGCAGCAGGCCTGACTCTTGGAGAGCAAAAGAGAGCAGAGCTTCTGCTTCTGCTGCTCAGCTGTGCAGGCAGGGCAGGAGCAGGGAGGAGGGTGGTGGTGCAGACTTTTGGCTGCCTTAGAGTGACCACATCCTGTTAGACTGTGGAAACATCAGACTAATGTAGAAATCTGCCTGTCTGAGATGTAGACGTGCATGTGGTGATCTGGCAGATAATTTGCAGATGCATTTGTATTCCTGCAGGAGGAACAGTGGTGTGGGGAGAGCTCCTGCCCTCGCTCCTGCACTCGGTCTGTTCACCCGCTTCCTACCCACGTCCCAGTTCTCTGTAGCCTTAAAGTACAGTGCAAACAGATTTATTTCAATGAGGATGTTTTCCTTTCTTCTGGTGTGGCTCCCAGGCGTTGTTTTCCTGATCCTTCAGGAAGAACAACTAAAAGTGAGTCCATGATGGCAGGGTAATGATTAGAGCAGCAACCAGCCTTTACCTGAGCAGTGTCCAAGTGGGAGAGTTCCTTTGTATAAACTGCATACCACAAGACTGGGTCGCCCACCCAGGACCATGCAGGAGTACTGTGGCATGAGAGAGAACTGATATCGAGTCTCCCAAGTCATAAGTCAGTGTCCAGACCAAGACTTGCACTATTACACCATGTGAAAGTGTTGCGTGAGATAACAAAGGACAGATTATGACAATGCTTAAATTCTGGTGAAGTTGTATGTTAAAATCTAAGCTTTCCTCGGAACTTTACTGAGCCCAAGTGGGTATGGGAAAGCTGTGTGCTTTTCTGACAAAAGCCTGAACGAGGAAGTGGCTTGCTGGGCATGTGTGGCTGCTAATAGCAAATGGTGTTCATCCAGTGTCAGATGGAACTGGAGGAACTTTCTTTTTACTGTTTAAAAAAAAAAAAAAGAGGGGAATGGGGAAGGAAGGCAAAAGCCTGTTACAGCAGGCCAGTATCCTACACAGCCCTACTGTGTTGTGGCCAGTAAATCAAGAAATCTTAGTATAGGCAACTGCAAAATATGTGGGGCAATTCTGTTCCTCCTTGCTGTTGGCCAGAAAGTGTTGGACACAAAGTTCAAGGCTTCAATATTCCAATTTTACTTCTTAAAATTTGTAATGAGGGGTGTGTTTGTCTTTCACAGAAGAGTTTGACTGGATTCACAGAATCCTCCTAGGACTGAGCACAAGCCAGTGAGGAGGAAATGCACCAGCCACCCTGAGAGGGTTTCTTTCAACTTCCCCATCAGAGGCCCAGTGTGGATTTGTCCTTTCCAAATACAGTTTTAATTCAAGATCACAATATCTGGCAAAATTAAGCATATTCTCAATAAGGCCTATTTTGATGATACTTGTCAATGTCTCAGTATGGAAAGTCAACATAATGCTACAGGTTTGAGAGTTGCAGATGTGGCCATTGCTTGAATAATTAGCTCTGAGTACTAATGTTTTTGTGCCTCTTCCCAGAAAAGACAGTTGACCATGCTGCATCATTTCACATGAAAGTGTGCTATGAAATTATTGTTATGTACCAGCCAGGGCTAAGAAGCAGTTGAATAACATAGCTGAGAAAGAGTTGATTCTGCATGATAAGTCATAAGCCTGTAACATAGTGATGTGATATTTTGTGAACAGGAGAGGAGGATGTTGTACTTTCAGAGAAATCTTGGACTCCTTTATTCTGGTGGTTGTAACTATAGCACTGCAACTGATGACTGATCTTGGCAGTTCATGTAAAATACCATTTTAAATGGATGGTGAATGTAAACATCAGGACTTCTCTAAAATGAGTGCCCTGCCAATACAGGATGTGAGCACTTTCCCCTGTCTTGCATGCCTGAGGGGGACCTTACTAAAGAGCAGCGTTGTAGGTGCTTGGTCCTGCCAGATAGCATCCAGTGGGGCCTGGGTGAGAGGGGCTGGCAGTAGGCTGTGCTCAGTGTAAATGTGACACATGAGAAAAACATTTTAACGCTAGTTTGTATCTAGCCCAATTATTTAGCCCCAAGGGACTGGGCTCCTACGGCATCAGCTGATTTCCATTCAGTTGGCATGCCGTCAGCTTAGCTCCCTGGCAGTGTTATCCAAAGGTCCCAAAGAAGGTACTAAGGCTTTGTACCAGATTCTTGGATCAGGAAGTGAGGGGAGCCCAAAACAAATCTGAAAAATCGTTTTCCATATTATATCCAACCAAGTTTAACTGCAGGGAAGCTGCTATGGTCAGTGCTAAGTCCTTGGAAACAGGCCTTTACAACTAAAATAACAAAGCAGACCTTTCCTCACAGTGCAACAAGTTCCCTCATTTTCTATCTCCCCTTTTTCGCTTGCTCTCAGATGGAAGTTAACTTGTGCTTGCTTCTGACCTCTGTGTGGTGAGCGTGTGTTTCGACAGAGCCTGGGAGAGGACTGTCAAAGCAGAATTTCTGGATTGAATCAGTGGGATGCAGAAAAGCCGCTGGTCTGTGATGCACAGCAGCACTGCCAACTGCCCTCCTTAGCATGTGTTTTGACACAGAGCAAATCTGCTGATGCAAGTGTAATGCTTCTAGGTATTCTGGCATGACGTAGACCATAAGGGGTGCAGATTAAAAAGAAAAACTGCCGAGTTTAGACAAACCTAACAGCTACTGGATTCTCTCTTGCAACTTTTTTTTTTCTTTAAAGGACTGATTTATATTAACATAGTCTTGCTGTTAAGACCCCTTTAAAATAGACGGAGTCAAAATGTGTTGCGATTTTTATGTTATTTTTAATCCCTATTTATAACAATGCCTCAGAAACCTGAAGCCAACGTCTATTTCCCTTGTGGATTGGTTTTCTTCCACAGAAGGCAATTCCCATTTTTAAATTGCTTAAAGTGACTTTATTCTGTAATCAAGGGTCAAAAAGTCATAAATCACAGGTTATATTGTCTGCGTCGCAGGGTTGGGGGGCTTGTTACTGCAGAATCTAACTTGTGGGGAAAATACACCACCACTGAGCATGGCCTCCTTGTGCAAGACAGAGGAGGGGAAGAGGGAATCTTGAATCCTTTTCTCTTCAGTTACGTGTCCTCAGAAAAATCTAATTACCCTCATTACATTCAGAGTGTTTGTAACTCCTGTTGCTGTGTGTTGGGCCAGTGATTATAATCAAATGATATGCTCCAGAGCTTCAGCTTGTCCCCTCAGACGGGCAGGAAAGAAATCACCCTTTTGTGCGTTTTTCCCCTGCTTGGCTCTGGCACTGGAGTCCCACAGATGGTCAGGGCAGAGGGTGGAACCAGTTTCACCCAGGTCAGCGTGACAGCAAATTTGGATGATGCTCATTTTCCTCTGCAGAATGGGGGCATGGATTGTGTGGCTTGTTTGCTTGCTCATTTAAAACGAATTGCAGCCTCTGAGGTGCTTCCTTGAAATGTGAAATTAATAGATTCAGTATGAGAAAACTCCGCCTCGGCAAGAGTTACCAGAGTCTTGCAAGGCAGATGTTAAAACTCTATCATCCAAGATGAGGTAGAACAACAGAAGATGTGATTTCAGGCCTGACCCCTCGTTTTAAGGCTTGTGCCTGTTTGATGGGATTTGACAAACGCGCAGAAAGGGCTTATGCAGGCTCCTGCGCGGCGAGCAGAGGGCCGCGCAGAGCAGAGCGGGGCGAGCGCCAGGAGGCCGAGGCCGGCAGGGGCACGACCGCAAAGCCTCGGGGGCGGGCAGGGCAGGGCCGGGCGGCAGGTGCCCGCCGGGGCCCGGGCCGCCCCTGGGGGGTCGGGGCG